>JAJOOI010011538.1:0-26058 GCA_029582585.1 Solanum bukasovii
AAATCATGGTACCGTTCCGTTCCGTGTACCGGTTCAATGTATCCCATCCCGTCCCGAATACTACCGGACCGGAACGAACCGGAATGGTACCGGAACGGACCGGAATGGTACCGGTACAACCCGTTCCGGTGCCCAGCCTTAAGTAGGAGTGGGGGTATGGGACTTCACTTTTACATTGCACATGTAGACTTAGTAGGATGTTATGGGATGGTTCTTTTATGTTAGAATGAGATATGAATGTATGCATGTATGTTGAATGGATAGTTTCCATGAATGACTTTCCTTATGTTCAAGTAATGTACATGACTATTTCTTTATTGATGACTATTGATTATGATGAAGTTTCAAGATGATATGTATGACTAAGGTAGCTTCAAGGGAGTACTTAGTATGGTTGGTATTATGGGATGCCAACTATACATTGCACAAGTGTTCCTTAGGGGTTGCTAAGGTATTGATGTTACTATGTTATGAGTATAAATGTGCTTATAGCTTGTCTTTTACATTGAAAATGCATGTTGATTTTCAAACTTGATAAATGCATACTTTTCAACTAAAATGTCCTTTTAATCATATTTAAAGGATTTTATGCATGCTTCCATACTTAGTACATATTTGTGCTAACCCCTACTTCTTCTACATTTTGATAAGTGTAGGTTCCGGCTAGGTGACATACACTTTCCTTTCTTGAAGAAGACTTGGATTGCTTATCTCTGAATTGTGGTGAGTCCTCAAGTTCGAGGATGGATTATCCATTTCTTAGTTCCTATTGTACTTCTTATATTGAGACTTTATTGATGTAGAGGGCTAAGTCCCAAACTTTGTATTTCTATGTTCTAGATGGTAAATTTGACAAAGTCTAGATTCTTTTGATTTTGATTATGAAAATTAAGTGTGACTTCGATTGTAAAAGTTTTAAATTTTCCGCATTATTCTTATGACTTTATGTGTATGATTATGCTAAGGTCTTGTATGCGACCCCTTCGGGGTCAAGTACGCCGTGTCTCTTCTAGGGGGTAACTCCGGGTCGTGATAAACTTGGTATCAGAGCATAAGGTTTTGGGAATTATATTTAGGTTGATGTCTCATGAACCACGTCTTGTAGAGTCTTATTCATGAGTGTGAAGAGCGCCACACTTCTGAACAAAAGGCTATAAGATGTTTAGGAACTTTCACTTCTTTCATTACTCTTTAGTCGTGCTTTGGAGTCCTAACTCTACGAAGTCCTTTTTCCTAACCCTTCTCTTGTGATTATAGGCAATGAATACAAGAAGAGGTAATGCAAGGAGGATGCAAAAGAAGGGTGTGAATGAGGGAGTTCCTTTCCAAGCCCCTCAAGATCCTCAAGCTCCTAATGATGAAGGGGTCATGACTAATGTGGAAATAAGGGCGGTTTTCCAATTATTGACTCAACTTATGACTGTTCAAACTCAAGACGTCACCACTCAAGCCCAAGCTATAACGGCATAAGCAAATAGGGAAGTTGGGCCCCGGGTGAATCCTAATGTGAGCACCATGGCTTCAAGGTTGAGAGACTTCACAAGAATGAATCCTCCTATGTTCTTTTGGTTCCAAAGTGAATAAACACCCACAAGAGTTTTTGGAAGAGGTCTACAAGATAGTAGATGCTATGGGGGTGAATTCTATTGAGAAAGCCGAAATAGCCGGGTATCAATTGAAAGATGTGGCCCAAGTATGGTTTATTCAATGAAAGGATACTAGGGTCATAAGAGCGGGTCCCATAACTTGGGAAATATTCAAGAAGGCATTCTTTGATAGGTTCTTTCCACGGGAAAAGAGAGAAGCAAATGTGGAGGAATTTATCAACCTTCGTCAATAAGGTATGAGTGTCCAAGAATACTCCTTTAAATTCACTTAGTTGTCCAAGTATGCCCCATCTTTAGTGTCTAATCCTAGAGATGAAATGAGCCGATTTGTGAGTTCTAAACCCAACTCACGTACCACTTGAATCGGCGAACAACTGCTCACGACGTACTTTCCTTTCTTTAAGAGACTGACCTGGAACAGGCCTAAAGTGTCGGGGGTGTCCAACTCAATTGAGGAAGAATGTCGTACGGCAATGCTTCATGACAATATGGACATTCCACGTCTAATGGTGTATGCTCAACTAGTTTAGGAGATAAGGCTTAGGAAGAAGAATAGAGAGGTAAAAAGGGTAAGGACCGATGATGGTAATTCTTCTAAGGATAAGTTTGAGGGTCAAAGTGGACAAAGGTTCAAGAAGAGGTTTTCCAACCAAAGCTCCTTTAATGCTCCAAAGACCAACAAAGATAGTGTGTCTAACCCTAAGCCTCAAGGAGGGAGTAGGGGTGGATCTTCCATGGAGAGGCCTACATATGCCAAGTGTGGTAAGAAGCATGAGGGAAAATGTCTTGACGATTTAGGTGTGTGCTTTGGATGTGGAAAAAGTGGGCATCAATTGAAGGATTGTCCAACCCGTACGACCAAGGGAAGAGAGGGCAATCAAGCTCCTCCTAGTGGTTCCAATTCCGATGCTCCTAAGAAGAATCACTTCTATGCTCTTCAATTAAGAGGTGACCAAGAGAGCTCCCCGGATGTCGTAACGGGTATGTTGCAAGTCTTTTCCATTGATGTTTATGCATTATTAGACCCCTGTGCCACTTTATCTTTTGTTACACCCTCAGTGGCTATGAAATTTGATGTACTCCCCAAAACCCTAATAGAGCCTTTTTCGGTTTCCACCCCGGTTGGTGACTTGGTTGTAGCTAAAAGAGTATATAGGAGTTTTCCTATTTCTTTGTCTCATAAAGTCACTTTGGTTGATTTGGTAGAATTAGACATGCTTGATTTTGATGTGATTTTGGGCATGGATTGGTTGCATGCATGTTATGCTTCAATAGATTGTAGGACCCGGCTGGTCAAATTTCAATTTCCAAAAGAGCCAATTTTAGAGTGGAAAGGGGGGAATTCTATTCCTAGAGGTCAATTTGTTTCATGTCTAAAAGCTAGAAAAATGATCTCCAAGGGGTGCATGTATCATATTGTTAGGGTTATGTATGTTGAGTCCAATGTCCCTTCTTTAGAGTCGGTCCCCGTAGTGAGAGAGTATCTGGAAGTCTTTCCCGATTACTTTCCTGGTATTTCTCCCGAATGGGAAATAGACTTTGACATTGATCTTTTGCCGGATACACAACCCATATCTATCCCTCCCTATAGAATGGCTCCGACCGAATTGAAAGAGTTGAAGGCACAACTCAAGGACTTGTTAGATAAGAGTTTTATTCAACCAATCATATCTCCATAGGGTGCACCGATATTGTTTGTGAAAAATAAAGATGGGTCCCTTAGGATGCGTATTGATTACCGCCAATTGAACAAGGTCACTATAAAGAATAAGTATCAACTTCCTAGGATTGACGATTTTTTTGATCAACTCCAAAGGGCTACCTTTTTCTCCAAAATAGATCTTCGATCAGGTTACCATCAACTAAGGGTAAGAGGGTGTGACATTCCCAAGAAGGCCTTTAGGACCCGGTACAGTCAGTACGAATTTATGGTTATATCTTTTGGGCTAACAAATGCCCCGGCGGCATTCATGGACCTAATGAATAGGGTGTTTAGACAATATCTTTATTCGTTTGTGATCGTCTTTATCGATGATATTTTGATCTATTCGAGGAGTGATGGTAAACATAAGGATCATTTGAGGATAGTATTGCAAGTCCTTAAAGACCACCAATTATATGCTAAGTTTCGCAAGTGTGATTTTTGGCTAAGGTTGGTTGCTTTCCTTGGTCATATTGTGTCGGGCATGGGTATAGAGATTGATCCAAAGAAAACAGATGCGGTCAAGAGTTGGTCTAGACCCCTAAGTCCCACTGATATTAGAAACTTTTTGGGTTTGGCCGGGTATTATAGGAGATTTGTTGAGGGCTTTCAGTCCATCGCTTTTCCACTAAAGGCTTTGACTCAAAAGAAGTCTAAATTTGAGTGGTCGAAAGCTTGTGAGAAGAGGTTCTAAGAATTGAAGGATAGATCACCTCCGCTTCGGTGTTGACTTTACCGGAAGGTACCGACGGGTTCGTAGATATTGTGATGCTTTGAGAGTAGGGTTGGGGTGTGTTCTCATGCAACATGGTAAGGTGATTGCCTAAACTTCAAGGCAACTCAAGATTCATGAAAAGAATTACCCGACCCATGATCTCGAACTAGCGGTGGTGGTTTTTGTCTGTAAAATATGGAGACACTATCTAAATGGGGTCCATGTAGATATGTTTACCGACCATAAAAGTCTTCAATATGTGTTTAGCAAAAAATATTTGAATCTCCGACAAAGAAGGTGGTTAAAACTTTTGAAAGATTATGACATGAGTGTCCTATACCACCCCAACAAGCTAATGTGGTTGCAGATGCCTTAAGTAGATTGTCCGTGGGTAGTGTGGCTCGTGTAGAAGATGAGAAAAAGGAATTCATTCGTGATGTGCATAGGTTGGCCCGGTTAGGTGTCCAACTAGTGGATTCCACCAAAGGTGGATTCATGGTCCATCATAGTTCCGAATCATCTTTTGTTGTTGATGTAAAGTCCAAGCAACACCTTGATCCTATCTTAATGGAATTGAAAGAATCGGTTCTCAACAAGTCCGTTGAGGCTTTCTCCTAAGTGGGAGATAGGGTGCTTAGGTACCAAGGTAGATTATGTGTTCCGGATGTTGATGGCTTGAGAGAGAAAATTTAGAAGAGGCTCATGGTTCGCGGTATTCTATTCATCTGGGAGCCACCAAGATGTACCGTGACCTACGGGAAGTCTATTGGTGGAATGGCATGAAGAAAGATATAGCGGGTTTTGTATCCAAGTGTCCGAATTGTCAAAAAGTTAAGGCTGAACACTTGAGACCGGGAGGTTTGCTCCAACATATAAATATTCCCACGTGGAAGTGGGAGGAGGTGAATATGGACTTTGTGGTGGGTTTGCCTCGTACTCGAAGGCAACATGATTCCATTTTGGTCATTGTTGATAGGATGACTAAATCAGCCCACTTCATTCTCGTCAAGGTTTCATTTTCGGTGGAAGACTATGTCAAATTGTACATCAAGGAGATAGTAAAGTTGCATGGGATTCCTCTATCTATCAAATCGGATCGGGGTACTCAATTTACTTCACATTTTTGGAAGGCATTCCAACAAGGGCTTGGTACCAATGTTAAATTTAGTACCGCTTTCTACCCTCAACTGGATGGTCAAGCGGAACACACCATTTAAACCTTAGAGGACATATTGAGGGCGTGTATCATAGATTTCCAAGGTAATTGGGATGACCATCTACCGTTGATAGAATTTTCTTACAACAAATGTTACCACTCAAGTATTGCCATGGCTCCATTTGAAGCACTTTATGGTAGGAGGTGTAGATTTCTGGTTGGGTGATTTGAGGTAGGTGATTTTGCTCTAATTGGTCCTGAACTAGTCTATGAGTCCATTGAAAAGGTCCGACTTATAAGAGAGAGGTTGAAGACGACCTAAAGTCGGCAAAAATCTTATGATGATGTTAGAAGGAGGGATCTTAAATTTGAGGTTTGTGATTGGGTGTACTTGAAAATCTCACCTATGAAAGGTGTGATGAGGTTTGGTAACAAGGGGAAGCTTAGTCCCCGATATGTGGGCCCATACCAAATCTTGAAACGTGTTGGGAAAGTTGCTTATGAATTGGACTTGCCAAATGAGTTGGCTCAAGTTCACCCGGTGTTTCATGTTTCCATGCTTAAAAAGTGCATTGGTGATCCGGTGTCCATCCTTCCCTTAGAGGGTTTAGGAGTTGATGAGAACTTTCTTATAAAGAGGTCCCGGTGGAGATTTTGGACCGGCAAGTAAAGAGGTTGAGAAATAAAGAGGTAGTTTCTGTTAAAGTCTTATGGAGGAATCACTTAGTTGAGGGTGCTACATGGGAGGCCTAGGCCGATATGAAGGCTCGCTATCCTCATCTTTTTCCTTCTACTCCTATCCCAACTTGAGGTAAATAGCTTCTTGAGTTTGGTGTTTTGGAAGTCATTTGTGCTATGAGTTTTCTTATGATTTCCTTATGTTATGCATGTTCTTGTGAGAATTCATGTTTAGCATATATTGAGTTTTCATGATTTATATGTTCCTTATGTTGGTTTGCACTTTAGTATGATGATTGCATATTTGACTTCATGAGGTGAATTAATGAACATGTTTTGCTATACTTGTGATGATATGGCATATTGGCTCATTATTGTTGTGTTGAACATGTTTGAGTTGGAGAAGGTAGTTCCTCCTAAAAATGATATGAAATAATGAGTTTTGTGCATGTTGGGTTGTGGATGTAGTTCCTACTTCCTTGTGATTGCATTGTTTATGCCTTGAGATGGAGTTGATGTTTCCTCCTATGGATTGTGCATTTTGTTATGTTGCATGCATGATGGGCTGCTAGTCTTGAAGAACACCAAGAACTTGAAGAATAGGGCTCAAGATTCCATCTTCTCAACTCCAATTCGTGGGCAAAGCTTCAATTAAGGTATAGGATCCTTGATTCATGGAACACTTTTCTACATGAAGCCCTTTAACTCTAATTTTGAAATTTGGGATATTGTTCAAAAACTAGGGTTTTCATTCTAGCCATGGGTTCTTCTTAAAAATGATTTCATAATGTTAGTTGTCTTATATTATGGATTATTTGACGTTTAATGGTGATTTTTATAGTAAAACTCCCCATGAACCTATGAACTACCCTATGACCCCAATTTCATGAATTGTGATGGGTGTATTGATGCGAGATGATTACTATGAATTGTATCTATGTTAATCTAGTTATTGAATCTTGTTTTATATTCATGCTAAAAGTAGTATTTCTAAGTGTGATTGTGAGACATGATTCATGACCCTTGAAAGGGTAAATTGCTAGAGTTTGTACATATGGGTGAAAGTGATGTATGGACCTATGAATAACTTGAAAGGTAAAGATCCTATGACTATTGTGTAAATTGTGGTATTGTTGAAAGGTTACTCCCCTTACCCTTACACATGTTCATGTGTGACTTGTCTAGGATGATGATGATGTTGTTGTGTTGATTGAAAGGCTAATTCTCATCAAAACACTATGTACAATAATGTGAAAGGTTTACTCACATGTTAATGATGATTCTAAGGTTGAAAGTTAGTTCTCACCAAACGAATCTATGAGCTATTCTATGAGTTGTATTGAATGAAGGGTAGAGCACTCCTTCACATATGTAAATACAATTCAAGACTAATTATGTATAATTTGGGAAATAATGCTTTGTACCGAGTGGATATGGAAAGTGAGTTAAATGCCCTTCCGTCAATGCAATAGGTCGTGTCATCTAAAGTAAACTCATGAGATGGAAGTTCCTCCGCCAATGCAATAGGTCAGGTTTCTAGAAGCAATCTCCCTATCCCATAACTATGTGCCCACATAGGACTTAGCTAGTAGATCCACCTAAAAGTTAACACGTTTAGTTCTACCTTAGGCAAGTAGAACAACTTCTTTCGGTGTGGGGTTACACGACACCGGATTCCATGTAGCTCACATGGTCTATGTCGCTTATTGCTATTCTTCCCTTTATGATAAGATAATAAATGAGACATGAACTACACTACGACTTCTTGGTGATTATTACTTAGTGGGAGTATGGGACTTCACTTCTACATTGCACAAATGATGAGTCCACAAATTGGACTCATTTAGGGATTTATTTTGATAGAAATATTGTCCTCAAATGCTTATTTTGTCTCAATATCTGATGAAAACTCTTAAGTTTCAGGTATTTGAAGTTTTAGTGGAAGCATGGACACTTAGGCGCAAAAAGGAACAAAAAGGCTGATAAGAACGAAGAAGCTGAAGCTTGTGTATCGCCAAGCACGCTTGGCGATTCACCAAAGGGACGCATTCCGCCCTTGTTTCAGTACGCGAATCCCTGAAGGAGTAGGATAAAAAAGGCAATAAAAGGAGTAGTCGGCGTTTCGCCGAATAATTCCGCGAAGCAGTACTATCTTGCCCAATGACACAGAACACGACGATGCTGAAGACTAGTGCAAGACGGCGACGCACTACACCAAAGGGCGAATCGTCGAGTTAATCGGTGATTCCGACTAACCTCGCCGAAAGATCAGCCAACACTATTTTCTGAAGTCTATAAATACTAAACTTGTTATTATTTTTAAAGAGTTGAACATTTATTTTAATTTTCACAATAGAATAGTACTTTTTGGGATATTTTCTCTCAAGTTTGGAGAGGGTTTTTGGGAGACTTCAAGAAAGAAGGATTTCATCTTCCCCAAGTTGGAAGTGGGTCTTCTCCATTCTTGTTCCTTTGCTTAAATCAAGGTTTAATTCCTTATACCCATTTCACTTTAGTATCATTTTAGGTGTATTTTGTTATTTCTTGATGTGTGGCTAAAAACCCCATTCTTGGGGTGTGATTTAGCAAATATGTGTTGATATTAGTGTTGGGTCTTGCTTGCTGATAGGTTAGATGTATTTTAATGGTGATTTCACCTAGTGGTTGTGGTTTAATCTAATGGGTTTGTAGTTGCAAATACGAAACCACCCATGTGTTTTTTGCTTGCCCGAGAGGGAGGTCGCGAAACCAAAACCGCTAGACTGATGGCCTAAGGAGTGGGTCGACATGAGGTTCATCCCGAGAGGGTAAGCCCTAGTCCCATATCCTAACACTCAGCTCGAGAGAGTGAGTGGGGTAAGGTGTAGGCTACCATTCATGCGGCAAATGGGTGTCTGAGAGGAACGCATTTGAAACGGGGTAAGTTTCCTGAGAGGGAACTTATTTCCATCTAAAGATTAGCCTAGTAATATTATCTTGCAAATTTCCTATCGAAAGCATGTACACAACAATTTATCTCAACTTGTATTGCGGTCACACCCCTAGAACTTGTTCCCATTCTTGATTTTCTTGTTTTTTTTACTACTTGTGACAAAACCCCCATTTGATATTTGACACCTTTGTTTCACCCCTTTTAAATTATAATATTTTTAATCGTTAATGTCTTTAGCTACGACTAATTTGAACTTAAATTTATTTTCCTACTAATTCTCAAAACCACTCCCTTGGGACACGACCCGAACCCTTGGTTGGGTTACTATATTATCGACGATCGTAGACACTCGTACTGTAGGTTAGTGTCGTTGGTCACAATAAGCATCAAAATGGCGCCGCTGCCGGGGTGTGGTGTTGTTTGAGAATTTTTAGTTTAATAGAGTTTCTGTTCTTATTAGTTGTAGCTTACTAATTTAATTTCCAGTTTTGTATTGAGTATTTGTGTGCCACAACAGGCCATATGAGTGTGAACGGGGATAATAGTTGCCGAGTGGGTCACTCAGCAGGGGGTGTTTTTCATCAAGACGACATCAATGATGCTAATAGTGTTTATCACCCGGCCGATGTGGGCGAGATGGGTGAAATTTCATGCCACAAGCTGACGAAAATGTAATGTTCGAAGTCACCAGCGCAACAATCCAACTCATACATTCAAGAGGTTTATTTGGAGAGTTAGATGATGAAGATACGCACGAACATGTACGAAGCTTTGTGGAAGTGTGCACCCCTTTATCATTCAAGAACCTATCTCATGAATCCATACGGTGTCTCTTATTTCCATTATCATTGACAGGGGGAGCCACTAAATGGTTGGTTGAGCGCCCAAACAACTCCATCAAATCATGGGAGGAACTGGTTATGGCATTTCACGAAAGGTTCTTTCCTCCATCAAGAATGATGAAACTGAGAGACGATATTTAGAATTTCAAGCAACAGGAGGGTGAACCAATTCACGAGTCATGGACAATATTCAAGAGATCTTGGCGTAAGTACTCAACACATGGCCTGCCAGGTGAATTGCTGCTCCAATACTTTTACTGTAGTCTGGACTCACTTGATAAAGGGATAGCTGAAAAATTGGTGCAAGGAGGAATAATATTACAATAATTTGAAGTAGCATAATTTCTCCTAGATGGTATAACTAAAGTAAACCAGGCATGGTATACCAAAGATGATCAAGTTTCCCCATTATGTTTCCGATTAACGCAAGAACAGATTGAAAAAGAAAGGGAAAGAGACGAAAACATCAAGAAGATGTTATCTCAAATGGAAATCCTACAAGAGAAGATGAAAGGGACACATGGAGTATTTTGAGTTGATGAGGGTTCTTCTTTCAGTTACTCAAGATCGGGGGATAATCAAGATTGGAAATCCAGAAGATACAAGAAGGGTTTCCACCCACGCTATCAACTGCGGGGTGGGAATCAAGGTTGGAACTATTATTGGGGTGAAGAACCAAGGAAATATTGGCAAGATTGGGCTAAGCAGAATGATCAGGAGGAGGACTATGCTCACTTGAGTGAAAGCCCGAAATCTAAAGGAAGTGCAAGTAGTCCTCGGATAAATGATTTGCTATCGCACATACTCAATAAAGTTGAGAGGTCTGATGATTTGCTAAAAGAAATGAAAGATGACTTTTCATCATTGAATAGTAAAGTAAATTCCCATGCTGATGCCATCAAAATGATGGAAGGTAAGTTGAGTCTATTATCATCTCAATTAACATCCAAACACCAATGAACTATATTGAAAGAGAGCTGGTTGTAGTTACCCGTAGCAGTAAGGTGGCAATAGGGGATATGGTGGAAGATGAGGATCCTCAAAAACATGAAGAGAGCCAAGGTGTGGAGGAACGAGATTTACCTATTCGACAAAGCCTTACTAAAGAACCACATGAGGAAGCAGAGCAATAAGTTCAAGTTCCAAAAGTCATGCACCCTTTACCCAATATACCTCCGCCATTTCCCCAACGTTTGAAAAAGAAGAATGAAGATGAAAAGTTCAAAAAAAAATTGTCAGTATTTAAGAGCTTATCAATTAACATTCCTCTGGTAGAAGCATTGTTGGAAATGTCGGGATACACCAAATTCATGAAAGAACTTATTACAAAGAAAAAGAGCTTGGACTATGAAACGATTGAGGTGCCCCATAGTTGCAGTGCAATTATGACAAATGATTCAATCACTAAGAGAGCAGATCCTGGGACATTCACAATCCATTGCATAATTGGCATGCTCCAATTCGCTAAAACCTTGTGCGATTTAGGAGCAAGCATCAACTTGATGCCCTATGCAATATACAAACAACTTGGTTTGGGTGAACCAAAGGCAACCACAATGAGACTCCTTATGGATGATTGATCAATCAAGCACCCAGTGGGGATACTCTATGACATCTTGGTAAAAGTGGATCCATTCATCTTTCCGGCTGATTTTGTGATTCTAGATTGTGAAATTGATGCTGAAATCCGCATTATTTTGGGAAGGTCATTCTTAGCTACCGGGAGAGCATTGGTGGATGTTGAAAGCGGGAAATTGAAGTTCTGTGTGAACGATGATGAGGTGACCTTCAATATCTGTAAATCCATGAATCAACCAAGTAATATCCATGTGGTGTCTACTAAGGATGTGATAGATGAGGCAGTGGCAAGTGTGAGTCATTTAATGAGCAAGAAAACCCCTTGAATTTGTACTTGCAAATTATGATGAATCGGAAGTTCAGGGCTACGAGGAAGTGGTAACTGCTTTATCAGGATTAGGAGCATATTCAAGGAATCCATTCAAGTTGGATATTGACCTGAAAAATAGAGAAATCCCCCTACAAAGCCATCGACAGAAGAACCATCAAATCTAGAGTTAAAAGCCCTACCCTCTCATCTCAAATATGCCTTCTTAGGAGCCAATAATACTTTGCCAGTAATTATCGCTGCTAATCTGCTTGAAAAGCAGGTGAAATTGCTCATTGAAGTACTGCGGAAGCATATAAAAGCTATTGGATGGACAATAGCCAATATAGTAGGAATTCCTCCTGGCATCTGTACTCACAAGATTCGGCTTGATAGTGAATGTAAACCTAGTGTGGAACATCAACGATGATTGAACTTTCTAATGCAAGAGCTGGTAAAAAAGGAGAGCATCAAGTGGTTAGATGCGGGAGTGATCTACCCTATTGCAGATAGTAAGTGGGTAAGTCCGGTGCAATGTGTACCCAAAAAAAGGGGTATAACCGTAGTCCCAAATACAAAAGGAGAACTTGTGCCAACAAGACCAGTGACTGGGTGGAGAGTATGCATGGACTACCAAAAGCTTAACTCATGGATCGAGAAAGATCATTTTTCGATGCCTTTTATGGATCAGATGCTTGACCAGTTATCAGAAAGATGGTGGTTTTGTTTTCTGGATGTGTACTCCGATTACAATCGAATCTCTATTGCACCAGAAGATCAAGAGAAAACCACTTTTACTTGCCCTTAAGGAACATTCACATTCAAAAGTATGCCATTCGGGCTATGTAATGCCCCAACAACATTTCAGCGTCGCATGCTGTCTATTTTTGCAGATATGGTCGAAGACTCTATGGAGGTGTTCATGGAAGACTTCTCAGTCGTACGGGATGCATTCGAACAATGCTTGACTCACTTCAGATAGGTACTCCAAAGATGCGTGGAAATGAATCTGGTTTTGAATTGGGAGAAATGTCACTTTATGGGAAAAGAAAGTATTGTTCTTGGGCATAAGGTGTCACAAAAGGGGGTAGAAGTTGACAAGGCAAAAATTGAGGTCATTGAGAAATTACGCCCGCCGATTTCAGTGAAGGGTGTTCGCAACTTCTTGGGACATGCAGGATTTTACAGAAGGTTCATTAAAGACTTCTCAAAGATTACACTACCATTATGCAAACTCTTAGAGAAGGAAGTGAAACTCCACTTTAATGATGCTTGCGTGGCTGCATTTCAATATTTGAAAGAGAAACTGATATGCACTCTGATTATCATCAGCCCTAATTGGTCCGAATCTTTTGAGCTAATGTATGATGCTAGCGGTATGACACTGGGGTTGTGTTGGGGTGAAAGCGCATCAAACTGTTTTACCCAATCTACTACGTAAGCAAGACTGTAAATAGTGGCCAACAAAATTATACGGTCACCGAACAAGAGTTGCTTGCAGTAGTCTATGCATTTGAAAATTTTAGGGCATACTTGTTGGGCACCAAAGTAATCGTACACACTGATCATGCTGCACTCCAGTATTTGATGGCAAATAAAGATGCAAAATCACGATTGATTAGGTGGGTACTACTATTACAAGAATTTGATATCGAGGTAAAAGATCGAAAAGGATGCGAAAATCAAGTGGCTGATCATTTATCAAGGCTGGAAGCTAGGGCAAATGTTGAGCATGAGGTTGACATAGACGATTCTTTCCCTGATGAACGGGTATTTGCAATATCCCTCAAGCATACGCCATGGTATGCAGATTTTGCAAATTACATTGTGTGTGGGTTGATGCCGGATGAGTTTACCTTTTACCAACAGAAAAGATTCATGTTCGATGTTAAAAGGTACTTTTGGGACAAACCATACTTGTTCTGAGAGTGTGCTGATCATGTCATTAGAAGGTGTGTTCTGGAAGAAAAAGAGGTAGAAATTCTCCATGTTTGCCATACATCTCCAGTAGGAGGTCACCATGGTGGTGTTCGCACCGCCGCTAAAGTTCTCCAGAGTGGATACTACTGGCCGTCACTCTACAAGGATGCTCATGAGTTTGCAAAGAAATTCTCTAAATGTTAGCAGCAAGGCGGAGTGTCTAGAAGACACGAATTACCTCTCACTCCTATTTTAGAGGTCGAGCTATTCGATGTATGGGGGATCGATTTCATGGGCCCATTTGTGAGCTCGTTCGGAAATAAATATATCTTAGTGGCTGTAGATTATGTTTCCAAATGGGTGGAAGCCATCGCACTTCCAAACAACGAAGGAAAAAGCGTTGTCCAACTTCTGAAACGCTACATCTTCGCAAGATTTGGCACTCCGAGAGCAATCATTAGCGATGGGGGATCCCATTTTTGCAATAAGTGGTTCTCAATGGCACTGAGTAAATATGGGGTGAAACACAAAGTGGCAACCCCATATCATCCCTAAACAAGTGGCCAAGTCGAAGTGTCGAATCGGAAAATCAAAAGCATCTTGGCAAAGACAATAAATGTTAATAGAACTGACTGGTCTAGGAAACTCGATGATGCACTATGGGCATATCGGCCTGCTTATAAAACACCTATCAAAAAGTCTGTATATCAATTGGTTTATGGTAAGGCTTGTCATTTGCCCATCGAGTTAGAACATAAAGCACTGTGGGCATTCAAAGCTTTAAATTTGGACTGGTCAAAATCTTCAAGGGAGAGAATAGAGCAGCTGAACGAACTGGATGAATTTAGACTCAGATCATATGAAAGTTCAGCCATCTATAAAGAGAAGATGATGAAATGGCACGATGCTCGGATACTCAAGCAGGACTTCAAGGTAGGGGATTGGGTTTTGCTATACAACTCGCGACTTAGACTTTTCCCCGAAAAGCTCAAATCCAAATGGTCTGGACCGTTTAGACTAACGCGAGTGTTCATCAATGGTGCCATAGAAGTTGAAGATCAGGAAGGACCTCTATTTACAGTGAATGGTCAACGTCTGAAATTGTATCTGGGGATTGTCAAGAGATTTCATTGGTCGAAGTGGTATATCTGGAAGATGCCTGAAGGCGCTGCTGCGTCGTGCCGCGACGTTAACTAAGTCGTTGTTTGGGATGCAACCCAAATTCCCTTTAATTGCTTTATTTTTATTATTATCAATACTTATTTCCTGGTAATAGAATCGTATGTTGTTTGTGCAAGTGAAAGTACGCGAGGTGTTTGAAAAAGTGAAGGATGGCAAACAATTGATCGTGTCGGTGAGTCGCCGAAGGGGTTGGCAATTCCGACCTTATCTGTCGTTTGACTCAAGACCTCATCAACACTGAAGTCTGTAAAACTTGGTGAGATTCGGAGATTATTTGCGAATCGCCAACCATTTCGGCGATCACAATGAAAACCGTTGTTTGTACCTTCCCAATGACTGAAGATTCTGTAAAACTCAGTGAAACAAGTAAATGCTCGGCGACACGCCAACTGATCCAGCGATTCAGAATGATATCGCTGAGTAAAGCTGAAACAAGGTGGCTGTGAAGCATTCGAGAAAGTGGTTTGAAAATAGGCGTGTTGGGTTGTTTAGCGATGCTATTGAGAGCTTGCTGAATTACTCAACGACTCGCTTAACGTCCTCACCTCGTCGTCTTTTTAATGTTAAAATGGTGGAAGGTCTACACAGAAAAGTCGCAGAAGAACCATGCCACCCTGACAGATGGAACAACCGCATAACCAGGATCACTTCTCTACCTCTCTATTTGTCTTACTTATTTTTAGTGTTAGGTACTTTTATTCACATTTGAGGACAACTGCTTTTATTTGTGGTGGGGTGAGTCCCACCTTTTGTGTGCTATTTGTGTTCGTGATTTGTATATATAATTGAGTTGTTTTGTTTAAAATTGTTGCTACACTGCTTTTCTGTGGATGTTTGAGCTTGTGGCTGCGCTTATTTTATTTATTGCAAAATGATTTTGACCCTTCCCGGCCACCCCTCGTGAGTTGATGTGGCTATTCTTTTGCAAAAATTTGAGTCTCGATTTCGATCAATACCGATGACTTGAATAGTGCTCTCAATCGAACGAACATGAATGTACGGCTACGATGAGTCCAAATGAAGTTGCATAGACAATATGTAAACTCTTTACATCTCGTTGTGATTAGCCATTTATCAAATTCTCTTGTAATGACCGTTGCACACTAGCGAAAGTGTGTAGTCTTGTTTGACTTAAGTGTCGATGCCTTGTGTGATGAGCTTACTTTGAACCTTGCATGAATAAACCTAGAATTTGCCCTGTTAGTCTGATTGATTTAGAAAGGTGTGCTCTTGAAATGATCTTAGGCAACTTTAAAGAGTGTGAGCCAAATTTGACATATACCTCTTTTGTGGCCTACCCGTGAGCGTGTGAAACTCTTTTGAACACCCTTTGAGCCTTACCTTTCTTTGAAAGAACCTTGATGAACCCTAGACCTTACTTGACCCACTTCATATAATCCTCTTGATTTGTGGTTTAGCGAATAGCCAACTTAGGCCAAAAGCCGAAGTTGGGGGTGTGGTAAAAAGGAAAAGGAGAAGTCAAGAAGTGCAAGAAAAGTCCCCTTTACCCCGTGGTGTTGCAGAACAATAGAAAAAAAAGTGTGTGGAATAAAGTACAAAGGAAATCGGGTTTCCAAGCAATCCATGGAGGTGAATAAAAAGATGACTTAGAAGCACTAGAAAAATAATTGATAAAGGAAAAAAAGGGAATGCCTTGAGAATACCACATCTCACGAGGAAAAAGTCACTAAGCCTAAATGAACATACCTTTGCATTCATCCCCATTACAAGCCTTAGAAAGACCTTTTTGATCTTGAGTAGGCCGAATCGGAAGTCAATTGGAAAATAAGGGCAAACCTATGGGTAAAAACATGCATTGTGTTCCTTTTTTTGAGTGTGAGTGTTGCATCTGATTCCTGATCTTGAATTGATTAACCTGTGTGAGTGAATATGGATTCATTCTTTATGTGAGGGCATTTAGATACTTCATGTTGAGCTTGATTGCACAAGTAGCAAGTATTACGAGCATGAGAATCGTTGGTAATGGTGTGTCACAACTTGAATCTTTGAGTACACAACTGATCCTTGCATAAGTAAATTGAGTCTGGTTGTGTGCATTCATGATTTTGTTTTGTGTATCACTATTTGAGTCACCTTGTTGAACGGCTGAACTTGAGTTTGGTTGAGGACAAGCAAAAGTGTAAGTTGGGGGTGTTGATGAGTCCACAAGTTGGACTCATTAAGGGCTTTATTTTGATAGAAATAGTGTCCTCAAATGCTTAATTTGTCTCAATATCTGATGAAAACTCTTAAGTTTCAGGTATTTGAAATTTTAGTGGAAGCATGGACACTTAGGTGCAAAAAGGAACAAAAAGGCTGAAAAGAAAGAAGAAGCTGAAGTCTGCGCTGAAGGGACGCACTCCGCCCTTTGTTCCAGTACGCGAAGCCCTGAAGGAACAAGATCAAAATGGCGATGAAAGGAGCAGTCGACATTTCGCCAAATAATTACGCAAAGCAGTACTATCTCGCCCAATGACACAGAACAGGATGATGCTGAAGGCTATTGCAAGACGGCGACGAACTACACCAAAGGGTGAATCACCGAGTTAATCGACGATTTCGACTAACCTTGCCGAAAGATCCGCCAGCACTATTTTCTGAAGGCTATAAATACTAAACTTGTTATTAATTTTTAAAGAGTCGAACATTTATTTTAATTTTCACAATAGAATAGTACTTTTTGAGATATTTTCTCTCAAGTTTGGAGAGGATTTTTGGGAGACTTGAAGAAAGAAAGATTTCATCTTCCCCAACTTGGAAGTGGGTCTTCTCCATTCTTCTTCCTTTGCTTAAATTAAGGTTTAATTCCTTATACCCATTTGATTTTAGTATTATTTTAGGTGTATTTTGTTACTTCTTGATGTGTGGCTAACAACCCCCATTCTTGGGGTGTGATTTAGCAAATATGTGTTGCTATTATTGTTGGGTCTTGCTTGCTGATAGTTTAGATGTATTTTAATAGTGATTTCACCTAGTGGTTGTGGTTTAATCTAATGGGTTTGTAGTTGCAAATACAAAACAACCTATGTGTTTTCGGCTTTCCCGAGAGAGAAGTCGCGAAACCAAGACCGCTAGACTGATGGCCTAAGGAGTGGGTTGACATGAGGTTCATCCTTAGAGGGTGATCCCTAGTCCCATATCTTAACTCAGCTCGAGAGAGTGAGTGGGGTAGGGCGTAGGCTTGCCTTCATGCGGCAAATGGGTGTCCGAGAGGAACGCATTTGAAAAGGGGTAAGTTGCCCGAGAGGGAACTTATTTCCATCTAAATCTTAGCCTAGTCATTATTATCTTGAAAATTTCTTATCGAAAGCATGTACCCAACGATTTATCTCAACTTGTACTGCAGTCACACTCCAAGAACTTGTCCCCATGCTTGATTTTCTTGTTGTTTTTTTACTACTTGTGACAAAACTCCCATTTGATATTTGATACCTTTGTGTCACCCCTTTTAATTTACAATGTTTTTAATCGTTAATGTCTTTAGCTACGACTAATTTGAACTTAATTTTATTTTTCTACTAATTCTCAAAACCACTCCCTTGGGACACGATCGTAACCCTTGGTTGGGTTACTATATTATCGACGATTGTAGACACTCATACTGTAGGTTAGTGTCGTTGGTCACGATAAGCATAAACAATTAGATTTAGTAGGACGTTATGGTATGGTTCTTTTATGTTATGATGAGATATGAATGTATGCATGCATGTTGAATGAATAGTTGCCATGAATGACTTTCCTTATGTTCAAGTAATGTACATGACTATTTCTTTATTGATGACTATTGATTATGATGAGGTCTAAAGATGATATGTATGACTAAGGTAGCTTCAAGGTAGAACTTAGTATGATTGGTATTATCGGATGCCAACCATACATTGCACAAGTGTTCCTTAGGGGTTGTTAAGGTATTGATGTTACTATGTTATGAGTATAAATGTGCTTATAGCTTGTCTTTTACATTGAAAATGCATGTTGGTTTCCAAACTTGATAAATGCATACTTTTCAACTAAAATGTCATTTTTATCATATTTAAAGAATTTTATGCATGCTTCCATACTTAGTACATATTTGTGCTAACCCCTACTTCTTCGACATTTTGATAAGTGTAGGTTCGGCTAGGTGACATACACTCTCCTTTCTTGAAGAACACTAGGATTGCTTATCTCTAAGTTGTGGTGAGTCCTCAAGTTCGAGGATAGATTATCCATTTCTTAGTTCCTATTGTACTTCTTATATTGAGACTTCATTGATGTAGAGGGATATGCCCCAAACTTTGTATTCCTATGTTTTAGATGCTAAATGAGACAAAGTCTAGATTCTTATGATTTTGATTATGAAATGAAGTGTGACATCGATTGTAAATGTTTTAAATTTTCCGCATTATTCTTATGACTTTATGTGTATGATTATGCTAAAGTATTGTATGCAACCCCTTCGGGGTCAAGTACGTCGTGTCGCTTCTAAGGGGTAACTCCGGGTCGTGACACCTTGATTGGTCCTACCTTGACTTTTAGCCCCTAAAATCTTTATTCTAATATGGGGAGCCATTTTACAACTCTAAACCACACTTCAAACTCTAAAACTCTTACGTAAGGCTCTAGTTTCACCTACTAATTTTTTGGGTGTTACATATTGTTAGTGTTCTAATTTTTAAATCAAAGTGGAATTCATTGTTGAATAAGGTTATAGACTTATGATTTCCTTTTAAATTCATCATGTATGTTATATTGAAATTTGACATAAGACTAATTTGTTTTGAATTTAGAACTTATGTTATATTTTCAGTTTCATTTGTTTTAGTATTATTGACTTGAGACTTCACATTGCAAGTCATTTATTTTTTAGTTAGACTTGATAGGTTTTTTTTTTTTCAAATAGTTTAATAAGTTATTACTGTTATTTATAATGAAAGATTATTGTAACAGGAACGAGAATGTGTACTCGTTAATAACAACAGAATAATAATGAAGTCTTGTGAAAGGTTCCTTCAAGTCCAACTTTGAGTATCAAGGAATCAATTATATGTTTCACAAACTAAGTGTCACTTTTGTTTTGTTAATATCAGTGAAGAAGATAGAACTTTCTTCTTCTTTTTCTCCCTCTTTTTTTGTTTTTGTGCTCCTCACTCTTATTTTTTGAGAAGCGCCAAACACCCATTTTAAAAAAGAAAAATCAGTATACGTTGAAACAGTTACTAAGTAACTATTCCCACCCCTTTTCCAAATTGGTACTTATCTCTTTTTCAGAAAAAAGAACTTCAGGTCGAATCATATTGGGTTGGGTCAATCCACATGGGCAACCAACGACTCAAAATTTACGTCTCCTACTTCGCACATGGTGGACAAGACCCAAATCAATATGATATCAACTAAACACACAATTCATACGATAAATAATTTTTCCGACCTGTGAGTACCAAGGCTTTCCTTCAAGGTTCTTACAAGCCTTACATAGGAATGCAATCACATGTGGAAATAAGTCACTATTAAGTTAAGGACACTATTACTCACAATACCCCAGACTTCATTCACTAATTAAGTAGTTACTTATTCGATCTGTCATCCTCTTAAAGAGGTTAACTCGAGTTTATGTTTAACTTTATATACACAATTACACTCAAGTGTAATAGCCGGCTTGTGTATACAAGTTAATTTGTTCACTTTAATCATCTTCCCGTTCTACTCAAATCTATATGTTCTATATCAACTGTTTTCCTAGACATGCACTACTTTATCGAATCACTCATCGCTATAAGTAACATGCTTAAGTAAAAACACCAATCGAAACTTCAAGAAATAGTAAAATGTTGATGGCTATCCAATGAAAACTTAATTTTACTTTTCGGGGTCTCACACAATGAACAAGTGGGAACCATTCTTTCATTAACCCATTAATGTCTTAACACACATGGTATGAAACACGTGCTATAATGTTCTCACCTTATATTGGTGCTTGTGTCTCATTCTTTTGATCATTTCAATATCGTACATATCTTGATCTAGACACCTCTAGATGTCTAACCCAGCCTTCTCTTTTCAATGATCCTCAAATTTATCTTCATATAGAGACTCTTATTTGGCTAGTAAAATAAGTCATAACATGGTGGTGAAACTCCTCCTTTCATGTTCCTCAACGTAAGAGGTGATTGCTCGTGTGAGAGAGCCAATCTCGTGACTTGTTTGACACACCTTATTTCTAAAATCAATATCACATGCATATGAGATATGAGTAAAAATTCAAAATAGTCATATATTGATGAGAATATTATAACTATCAAGTTATTTTACAATACATAAATATTATCATATCCTACACAAACCTAGAGCTTTAACATGTTTCTCAAATAAGTCTATAAATATTGCCTTTGTAAAAGGATCAACTATCTTTTCATGAGTAGGAATGTATTGCAAATTTATTTCTCCACTTGCTACTATAAGTCTATAAATATGTCTCTCACAAAGTTATACTTGATGTCAATGTTTTTGGTCTTGCTGTGATACCTAGGATCCTTCCTGTATGTGATAGCCGCTTGACTGTCACAATATAGAATCATGAGACCTTTAGAATTATTTGCAATATTCAAATGCTCAAAGAATCTCTTTAACCAAACAACTTCTTGTACTGGAGACACAGAAGCCAAAAATTCAGATTCCATAGTTGAGAGAGCTGTGAAAGTTTATTTCTTACTTTTTCAAGAAATAACACCACCATTAAGTAAGAAAGCATAATCGGATGTTAATTTTCTATCATTCTGGTCACCAGCCCAATCCTTTTATGAATAAATCAGATCCACTGTAACATAGTGAATGATCTGATGTTCCCTTCAGGTATCGAAACGTTCTCTTTAATGTTTTCCAATGATCTCTTCTAGGATTGGATTGATACCTGCTAACCAAACTTACGTCATAACAAATGTCTAGGTGAGTGCACATCATAGCATACATTAAACACCCGACAACACTAGAATATGAAACTCGGAACATGTCTTCCTTTTCTTTTTCAGTCTTTGGACATATTTCAAGGCTTAAAGTTTCACCCCTTACAACAGGAGTATTCATGGATTTTCAACTATTCATTCAAAAGCGTTTCAATATTTTATATATGTAAGTTTCTTGAGATAAACTCAAAAATTTCTTGGAATAGTCTCTTTGGATCTTAACACCTAATATATAGTCTGCTTCACTCATATCTTTCATATCAAATGATTTTGAAAGCCATGACTTGACAATTTTTACATACTCCAAATTATTTCCAACTAATAATATATCATCTACGTAAAGAGAAAGAAATACAAAATTTCTCTTGGACTTTTTCACATAGATGCAATGGTCTTCATCGATCATGGTGAAATCAAATGACATCACCTCCTTATGAAATCTCAGGTACCACTACCTTGAAGATTTCTTTAGGCCATAAATTGATCTTTTCAATTCACAACTTTCTTTTCTTAGCTTTTGAGAATGAAACTTACTGGTTGTTCCATGTAGATCTAAACGTGCAACAATAGCTAAAAGTAATCGTATGGAAATAAACTTGACAAATGGTAAAAAAAATTCCTCATAGTCTATTCCAACATCTTGAGTAAAACCTTTTGCTACCAATCGTACTTTGTGTCTTTCTATTGACCCATCTGAATTTTGTTTAACTTTGAGAATCCATTTATTCTCAATAGCTTTACGTTCCTTAGGAAGGTCAACTAGATCCCAAACTTTGTTAGTTTTTATGGACTCTAATTCTTCTTTCATCACTTTTAACCATTCATCCTTTTTAAGGCTCGATAAAGCTTCAGTTACAGAAGTTGGTTCATCCAATTCTGCAAAGGATACTAAGAAAATATAATCCCCAATCTCCTAAGATCGTTTAGGTATACCTTTTCCTGTACTCTTACGAAACTAAAGTTTAGATTTCTTCATAGGATTTTTAGATTCATAACTCCCACTTAGACCAGAAATCATTTCTTGATCCATAGAGTTATCAAGTATGCTTGAAGACATTACCTGATCTTTCAAATTCAACATTTCATAAAGGGGCTCACCTTCACCAATTTCATCTTTTTGGGAAAATCATTTTCCAAAATCTGGCATCTTGTGATACAATTTCAGTATTATTTCCATCCTCTCCAACTCCTCAATAAACACATACCCTTTGGAGTGTTCTGAGTATCTTATAAAGATACATTTCTATCTTTCCGGTCTTAGTTTACCAAACTCACCAAAATAACCGACGAGCTTTTCATGTATATATAATATCCTCACACTCAAGGATGAAATAACAAGAATATTACAAGTTTCCAAGTACCGAAATCAGCCTACTCATGCTTCACACAAACATTCGAAAGTAATAGTAGATTTAGGATATTACAAGACTTGGGTTTACACACCCCAAAAAGAACAAAACATATAGCCATATTTATATTACAATTCATGGTGACATGATCAAATCAGCCCTAAAAATTCCATGTAAATATACAACACATAGAATATGTACAAGTCCCAAGGTTTATACAAAATATAGATGCCTATATGCAAATGTGATCTTTCTTAAGACTCTCAAAACATCCATCTCCAATGGCCAGCTTCAAGCATCATCCCGAACAGCCCCTACGATAGAAACAACTATCGATAAGCATATAGCTTAGTGGTGTAAAAACTACAGGTTTGGAGCCCTCAAATTTAGCAACTTATCACTCTCAAGTCAAGGGCAACATAATTGAACATAATAAATAAACCAAATAAACAATATATAAAGAGTATCAAGTTTTATATTTAAAGATCCAAATGTCAAGAACGCTCATAACACAGTTTTCCAAGAGATTCAACAACAAGGCTCGCCCAATATATACATCATGTCGTCACACCAAGCACAAGCAGGTATCAAGAATGGTCAAAACCAATAATCAAGAGAACCAAGAATCATATTAAAAATGGCTTTCTAGTTCGTACTTAAAATAGACAACTTTCATTCTTAAGACGGACTAAAAATCCAGAGTCAAGATGGTAAATGATCTGAATCAAGAAGCATGCCAAGAGTGACAAAGTCACAGCCACAAGAAGGACAAGGTCCCAACAAGAGTGCCAAGTGATCAAACAATCCGTACAAGTGGGCGAGTTACACAAGCGTCTTTAATGTATTACAGAATACAAATACGATAATGCAAAGTGACAAGAGGTAACCAAGGTACCAAAGTAAACTTTTAGATATACCAGCAGGTAAAAAGAGTACAAGTATAAGTTTATACACAAACCTCAGTTCTTTAGCACAAAACAGTCCAACACAACTTCACGAGTTCAAATCGTAGACCAACCAGCGTATCAAAGTCTTCAACTCGTACACAAGGATATACAACCTTAAAAATGAATTCAATAACTTATTTACTTTCTAGTAGCACAATAATGATGGCGTAACACAGGGTTATCATCACAAGTAAGTCTAGCCTGTACAAATACGACTATACTCCAAAAACAGAAATTCTGCCCAATAAAAGCACTTCATGTAGCAACTTAGATTTGAAACAGAAAACGGCCAGAATGTAATTTATATCCTTCATAAAATATGTAGGTACATCTCTTAAGCTTGCAAATAATCAAGAATCACCGCAAAATATGCTTTGTACAAAAAGATATAATAAAAACACTAACAGTTAAACATACATGATTTCAAATTCCAGAATCTGGACAGAACATGTCATATGTTGCATCCCTTATTTCGTAGCCATAAAAGCTAACTTAGAGTTTACCATAAACAAAAGAGTTGTAGGTATAGGAATCAGCTTTCCAAATCATATTTATTTTCCGAAAAATGAGTTATACAGAACGAGAAATTCTAAAAGTACTAAACACTGCTCTGCTAAAAAAAATAAGTTTTGATTACTCACCAAAAGGTAGGATGTCTCGACTTTCAGCTAGAAGGACCAAGGTTTTCTCTTGTGATTTTGATGAACAACTGGTTAGAAAATGTTCTTAAGTTCTTGGACTTCAGTTCCAAATGAAAATCACAAGAGGAGGTGTGATAATATAGTCTTAAGAGTGATGCTTAGTCACATATACAACTGTCACATATACAACTGTCACTAAAAGGTGCTGCCCCAAATTATTGTGTGCTGCCCAAAATGTATACATATACACCTATATAATTGATACCAACACTTTCAATTCATATGAAATTTTAATTAGAAAAATTACGTAAATACCCCCATACAAAACCTTAAATTACGAGCACAATTTATTTTAAGCAATGTTGCAAAAATCACAAAATTTCATGTTCCTAAAATAAGAGTAAAACATATTGTAGTAATTAAGAAATGATGCATTGACATGCAAGAGTTGGTCTAGTATTTTAGGGGTGTTACAACTCTCTCCCCCTTAAAGAAATTTCGTCTTGAAATTTACCTTACACTAGTCTCAGAACAAGTGCGGATATAGGGTCCTCATGTCTTCTTCTCTTTCCCCGGTAGCTTCTTTTCCAGAATGGTTCCTCCAAAGTACCTTTACTAAGGGGATTCTCTTGTTCCTAAGTTGCTTTACTTCTCGAGCTTGAATTAGAATAGGTTCTTCATTATACGTCAAGTCATGATTAACCTCAATAGATTCAACTGGAAGAACATGAGATGGATCAGAACGATATCTTTTGAGCATAGAAACATGGAAGACATTGTGGATCTTGTCTAACTCAGGTGGCAATGCCAATTTATAAGCAACTGGTCCAACCCTTTCAAGTATCTCATAAGGTCCAATAAATCGGGGACTAAGTTTTCCCTTCTGGCCAAATCTCATAATCTTTTTCTATGGAGACACCTTTAAGAATACTTTATCTCCAACTTGATAGTCAATATCACGCCTTTTTAGATCGGCGTACGACTTTTGTCTATTCGAAGAAATCTTTAGACGATCTTTGATAATTTTTACCTTGTCCTCTGTTTATTGCACAATTTCAAGACCAATAAGCTTTCTTTCACCAATTTCACTCCAACAAAGAGGAGTCCGACATTTTCTTCTGTATAAGGTTTCATAGGGAGGCATTCCAATACTCGATTGGTAGCTATTATTGTAAGCAAATTCTATCAAAGCCAAGTGTTTGTCCCAACTACCTTCAAACTCCATAATGCAAGCTCGAAGCATATCCTCAAAAATTTGTATCTGTCTTCCGACTGGCCGTCAGTTTGAGGATGGAACGAAGTGCTAAACCTCAACTTAGTACCCAAAACTTCCTACGAGCTACCCCAAAATCTAGATGTAAACCTTGGGTCCCGGTCTGATACAATAGACACAGGGATCCCATGTAGTCTTACAATCTCATTAATGTACAACTCGGCTAAACGTTCAACTGAGTAATCCATCCTGATTGCTAAGAAGTGAGCACTCTTGGTTAGCCTGTCCACAATCACCCATATTGCATCATGATTTCTCTGAGTGCGAGGAAGTCCAGAAACAAAGTCC
>JAJOOI010011539.1:0-15586 GCA_029582585.1 Solanum bukasovii
ATAATTCTTCAAAGAACATTATAGACATGAAAAAAATTCAAGTGCAAGCTGATGGACAAGACTCTCTTTTCCTTCTTTTCCCTTTTGCTTATTATAACAATATTTTTTTCAGATAGGAATTGATTAAAATACAAAAAGAAGAAGAGAGGAATGGAAAAGGAAATGCATGAAAGCCACCTGTTATAATGTGGTGGTAATAAAAAACAGATGGCAAAATATTGAGAATTGAATAGTAAATGGAAATGACGACAGTATTCTTTCTAAATTGAAATTTGACAAAAAACACACATGTTGATACCAATAGGGACCGACTCTTCTAATATAGTAGAAAATCTTATTTCAATATTGTAACAACTATTCAATTTTATATTTGAAAAAAAAAGAAAGAATAGGAGTAAATAATGTTTTAGCAAAGAACCTTGTTGCAAAGGAAGTGTACAAAGAAATAAAGTGTGAAGGGTATTTTTGTAAACATACATTTTTTTAATAGAAATTATGTCAGATTTGTTATTTCTAATACATCAAACCAAACAGTGTATAAGAAATAATGCAGGCATAGCTAATACAAGCATTACTAATGCAAGCACTACTAATGCAAGCATTACTAATACACCTTATTTTGCATTGTTCTTATATACTCTACCAAACGACCCCTTAGTGTATACAACCCATTTTTTGAGCTTTTGGAGACTCATATTTCAATTTCCAACCAACATTTTGCCTTTAAGGACCTGTTTGTCTGCTTCTCCTTCGTTCTGATGATGGATGATGGATGATGGATGATGGATGATGGATGAGGTTGACTCGATAAAGAAGAATTGAGCCCATGGCTCAATTAAAAATGCAAAAAAGAGGAGAAAGAGTCCAGCATGAACTCAAAAGGAGTTTTCACATGCAAACGAAGCAAAGGAAAAGAGTTAATACATAAACCAACTAGAGATAAACAGAAAAATACACTGATTTGTTGAAAAATATATACCAACTCAAAAGGGGACAAACTAACATACAATGCTAATAAATTAGCATACAGTCACACTAGAGAGAATCATACAGAGACACATTGGAGGGCAACAACTTTAAAGAAATAACTAGGAGGGCACGATAGTCACTCAAAATTAATGAATTAATATGTTAACTAACAACATGTATACTACACTAGTCCACATCTTGAGACCATGATTAAACAAAACTAATTATTAAGACTATGCAGATTAACTTAAAACAACTATTGTTAAAACTTGTAACCTTATGTCACTAAATAGTATTCAAAACACTAGAGAGATGTATACGACGACAAAATTAAAAGGCACGCGAAAAGAAGGTAAGGAACATATTTTTTGACTTACTCGAGGTTGAACCACATTTACACGATAATACAACTAACCACAAATTATAAAGAAGCATACCAAAATAAAAAATAAAAACTGAAAGCATAGAATTGAAAAAAAAACAGTGACTAACATGTTATCATTAATACTCATTCTTTGCCATATAAAACAAGTTCACCCTTCACATGCTTGACTACTACCATGACATGAGGAATTATTCGTTAAACATGTAAACCAAATACAAAGCCCTAAACAATTAATGGCGAAGAGAATTTTAAACGGTTGTGAAGAGTGATGACCAATGCACATGGTTTTAACGAAACAGTCACACCAGTTAAGTGTTAATATTACTTAAATTCAATAAAGTATAACAGATAGGAATATATACTACAGATGCACAAACTTATAAGAAATCAAAACCTTTTAACACAACCAAACTTCATGGACATAAAGAGATTAAGAAATATGGGCAGGCCAGCATCCGAGAAGATCAGAAAAGGAGGATAGACAACGATTTTTTTTTGAAAGAAAACAAGAGTTGGAGCGTGCTCAAATCTAAAAGAAAAAAGAAAAGAAAAGAATGACAAAAACTCACATTTTTAAAAGTTCAACCAAAAATGGTATGCATTTTCTCGACCAAAACTCAAGAAAATGGAAGACATGAACAAGGCTCAAATATTTCTCTAGAAGCGATAAGACAACAAAGAGATACGAGAAAATAGAGACAAACTAAGCTAATGGAACAAATGCAATCATACCACATGATGACTCTATTAGTTAACATAAAAAACAACTCAGACTTATGTGGATAGCAACGCTAACAGTAACAAATCAGATGAAGAAATATTGCTGCTTAAGACATGTAAATGACAAAGCTCCGATCCGGCGACATTCGAATAGCAAACGAAGGAGAAGATGAGATAAGCTAGAATAATGGAACACAAAATCAAACATACTAAAGCCAAAAATGGCAAAACGATATCAAGCTTGAGCCACATGGATCACTTAAACATACATGTATAGAATATACAAGCCACCATCACTAAAAATCGATTAATAGCAACGTAACAACAAAATAGTGACTTCACTATATCGAAACATCATGCCAAAATAGAAGGAGACGAAGAGAGCATTAAGGAGGGAACATTACCTTCTGTGGAGAAGCGTTCTGGGACGACGAATTTGAAAGTAGCGATTTTCACACTTCAAAGTTTCAATACGATCGGTAAGCCAAGAATTCCCAGGCAGAATCTAAGCAGCGAACTTCTCAAAACTTAGGATTAGAGAATCACATTAAAATTGAGTGTTTCCAAAGAAACAAGCTATAAAACATATCCCATTAACTTGAGTGTAGAGGGTTATTTATAAGAGGAAAATGGGGCGATTGGGGGGAAATCCGTTGGAAAAAATTCATACAAAATTTGAATCTCTTTTCGTTTCCAAGAGGAACAGTGAAAGGGATGTGAAAAATTCTGAAAATCATGGAAAGGGAACATCGATTTGATCGATTAGGTTGCTAGGGTTATGGGTTTTGCAGGGTAGTTGGACGAGATTTCCAGATTTGTTGGGATTTTTTGGGTTGCGTCTGGAAGAGGAAGAACGGGGTGGGATCGGGCGTTTTGCTACTGGGTTTCTCGCGAAGAAGAAGAGTAGCAAGCATCGCGTACTGGTATTGTATGCGTGTATTGTGGGATGTACGTATGTGAGTATTGTTGCTGTAAAAAGGAATGGGCTGGGTTATGTATTGGAAAGGGTTTTGGGCTTGGTATTAAAAGAATTGGGCTCAGATTTGGGTCTGGAAATAGGAAGAATTGGGTAGTGGGAATAGGCCCCTTTTTTGGTCTTTTAAAGGGTTAAGAATAGGATAAGCAATTGACTAAAAATTGCAACAAGACAAATTTTCATAAATTAATTAACGAGCTTCTTAATTTTAATGACATAAAATAATTAGTTCGATTGCAAAATAATTAATTTAATTACAACTAATTAACTCGAAATTATAACTATAACTTAGACTAAAGTAAATTAATAAGATATTTAACTAAGATGTAAAATCTTTTGTGATGATTTTGAATATTTATAAAATATACTAAATATATACACAATTGTGTAAAACATATATATTAACCTAAAATCATAAAAAGTGACAACTATTTAAAATAACTTGCAAAAAATATTTTTATTTTTTTTGAAATTGAAGAAGCTCGGTGATTAATTTATATTGTGGAGAGTCAAAATTGGATGTCAACAATTTTAATGAATCCTAAATTATTTTGTTGTAACAAGCACATAAAAAAAATATCATTATTATTATGAATAAATAAAAATAAAAATAAAACTTCAAGCACGTAATAAAAAAATAGAATAACAAAAAAATACTAAGTGGTGATTCGAGATATCGAAGATGATTGATACACATGAACTAATTTTTATTTTTTTTGAAGAAACTCACAAGTCATAACTACAAGGAAACAACATTATTTTTATTTAATTATAGTTCTGATTAATAAAGGATTTTGATTGATAAAGGGCTCAAATATTTAATTTTTATTTTAATTTTCTAAAAGAAAAGACTAACGCATAAGATCAAGCCTCTTAACCACTTGAGCTACAAGCATTTTGTTATAACGGTGTCCTTTTAATTCTTTTATGTGTTATTTATTATATATATATATATATAATATTTAGTAAAATAAAAAAATTCGACAGATCTTTCAAAGAACAAGGCCTTTTTCGAATAAGCCAATTCATTTTGGACCCTGCAGATCCACTCTTTTCTTATTTAAAAATCAGCCCCCTGGCTTTGTGTTTTCACATCGAGAATTATTTGCAGATAAGAGATGTCAAAGGGGAAATCGTGTCACGTAAGATGCATCAACGTAAATCCACCCTGATCTCTCTAAACCATGTTGATAATCTCATCACTGGTATAACCAAGGAATACAGATACATGTTGCATTTTGTGTATGCTTACTTTCCTATCAATGCTTCAAGTACCGGAGGTAACAAGTCCACTGAGATCCGTAACTTCCTCGGTGAGCAGAGGGTTTAGGAATAAAGTGGACATGCATGCTTGATGGAGTAATAGATGTTTGATCTGAAAAGGCTAAGGATGAGCTTGTATTGGATTGATAGAAATAACACTGTCTAGTGGTATAAATTACCAAAAAAAGTATCTTTAGTTCAGTAAGTTATAAACTAAAGTAGAATTATAATCTTCAAGTTGAGGGAAACTCGAAGACTTTGGAACACACACCTTGGGATGGAGGTTTGGGAAGCAACACTATCTGAAGCTAAAGTTATCCTCACCGGAATTCAATGATTCACAAGCAACAACTTGTTGGGTTTAGCAAGGTGTGAATGAGAAATAAAAAGAGAAAATGGAAAGTGGAAGAACCAATGAAAGTGGGGGAACCAATTTTGGAGGGAAAATGAAAAGTCATTACAAAGTGCAAATGAAAAGTCATTTTTACCATATTGGTAGAAGAAAGGAAATTGTTGTCCTTATATTAAGAAACACTTCCTTTAGTTCTTAAAGGGTTAAGAAGAAGTTGCCCCTCGGGCCGTCGGCCTCGGCTTTGGATTTGGATTTGGCAAATGATGTGATTGATTGATAATATTTTTTGGACAAAATTTATTTAATCAATCTTGTTAATTCATTTCTTTTCTCTTATAAATTAATTCAGAATGTTAGTTAAATAACATAATTAATTTCGCAACGAATTATTTGAAATTCGCGCGTAACGGTAAATTCGTTTAGAAGGGTTCGCTCCTTCCAAAAAGTCATTACTTTTTCCAAAAGACACAACGTTCCAGAAAAAATGGGTCTGAACAAATTTGTCTGAACAGACGCGTTCCTTACTGCTAATGGCTATAAATAAGAGATCGTTTTCATTTTTCAAACACTGATTTTCTCTCTGCATACATTTTCTTACATAAAAAAATTGTCGATCGACTGAGTCTGTGTGTGCTCTTGTTGCTGTTCTTGCGTTCGCTGAAGTTATTGAAGTTTGAGGTACCGCTACTTCTTTAACAGGTTAATCCGTTTTATCTTGGGAGAAATTAATCTGCAATCTCGGGTACAGTGAGGGGATTAAATTTCTTAAAAAAACACAGTGGTTTCTGTGGACTCTGATTAAAAATCATTCTGTCTATTTCATTTTTTTCTGTTTCTGTATTTGTGACTAACCTGAATATAAGAGATAACAATCTTAAGAAATTTTAAAGTTTTAAGTATTTGAGGTTTCTGGAGATTAAAACCGTTATGGTTTTCTACTCTGTTTGAATTTTAAAAATTCATTCGATTAACGATTAAAAGAACATAAAAACTTTATCGTTAAATCAGAAACGGTCTGTGTAAGAATTTATTATTTACTGTTAGTATTTTACATACTAAAATTGTCTGTCGTTTGTGACAGAAAAATGACTAATTCAAGTCAAGTAAATGCTGAACAGTAACTGGTGCAACAACATCGGCTGCACATAATCGTTCAACTGCTGCCCTAACACCGACTGAGAAACCTGCAAACTTTTCTGGAGTCGACTTCAAGAGATGGCAGCAAAAGATGTTCTTCTATCTGACTACGTTGAGTCTGTAAAGGTTCATTAATGAGAATATTCTTGTTATGTAGGATGAAACTCCACCTGAAGAATGATTCTTGGTAACAGAAGCATGGACCTATTCTGATTTTTTTTGTAAAAATTATATTCTGAGTGGCCTGCAGGATGATCTGTACAATGTGTACAATAATGTCAAAACCTCAAAAGAACCTTGGGATGCTTTAAAAAAGAAGTACAAAACAGAGGATGCCGGAATGAAAAAGTTCATTGTGGCAAAGTTTCTGGACTATAAGATGATAGACAGTAAGACCGTCGTCACCCAAGTTCAAGAATTGCAGGTCATAGTCCATGATCTCCTTGCTGAAGGTATAAATTTATTTAATACCTATGTTGGAAATATTAAGTCTATTCTTAATACTCACATAATCTTTAATGTATGATTGGTTGTGAATGATGCTTTTCAAGTGGCTGCCATTATTGAGAAGTTACCTCCATTGTGGAAGGACTTCAAAAACTACTTGAAACATAAACGCAAGGATATGACTGTTGAAGATCTCATGGTAAGACTGAGAATCGAAGAGGATAACAAGGCCGCAGAAAAAAGGTCACGTGGTAATTCAGCAACATCTGGAGTAAATATTGTTGAAGAAGATCCCACAAAATCAAAGAAAAGAAAGAAAACATCTGGTCCAAAGAGCAATCTTCCTAAGAAGAAATTCAATGGAAGCTTCTTCAATTGTGGCAAACGTGGTCATAAGGCTACTGAATGTCGGGGTCCCAAGAAAGACAAGAAGAAGGATCAAGCAAATTTGGTTGAATCAAAAGGAGAGATGGACGATCTTTGTGCAATGCTTTCAGAATGCAACTTGGTTGGAAATCCAAGAGAATGGTGGATAGATTCTAGTGCCTCATGTCATGTTTGTGCCAACAAAGAATTATTTTCATCATATACTCCAGCACCTACAGATGAGAAGTTGTTTATGGAAAACTCTGTTGTTGCAAAGGTGGAAGGAACATGCAAAGTCCTCTTAAAGATGACATTGGGCAAGGTGGTGACTTTGAACAGGGTCTCGTATGTTCCGGAATTGCGAAAGAACTTAGTTTCTATACCAGTTCTGACTAAGAACGGATTCAAATGTGTATTTGTTTCTGATAAAGTTGTAGTGAGTAAGAATGAAATGTATGTAGGAAAAGGTTACCTCACTGAGGGCCTCTTTAAACTCAATGTAATTGCAGTTGATATGAATAAAGATTCTGCTTCTTCTTACTTGCTTGATTCTAAATGTTTATGGCATGAACGTTTGGGACACCTTATTAACAAAACCTTGTGAAAACTGATTAACTTAAATGTTTTGCCTAAATTTAAGAGCAATAAATCAAAATGTCAAGTTTGCGTTGATTCTAAGTATGCTAAGCCTCCTTATAAGTCTGTTGAAAGGAATTCATATCCCTTAAAACTGATTCACACGAACATTTGTGACATGAAATCAACACCAACACGTGGTGGGAAAAAGTATTTCATAACTTTTATTGACGATTGCACTAGATATTGTTATGTCTATTTGCTAAATGGCAAGGATGAATCAATAGATGCATTTAGACAATATAAAACTGAAGTTGAAAATCAGTTGGATAGAAAGATCAAAATGATCAGAAGTGATAGAGGTGGAGAATATGAATCTCCATTTGCAGAAATATGTTTGGAAAATGGAATCATCCATTAAACTACTGCACCTTACTCTCCTCAATCTAATGAAATTACGGAAAGGAAAAACCAAACTTTAAAGGAAATGATGAATGTCTTACTTATAAGTTCAGGTTTACCACAAAACTTGTGGGGGGAAGCTATCCTTACAGCAAATCAAATACTCAATAGAGTGCCTCACACGAAGACACATGTTATTCCATATGAGAAATGGAAAGGTAGAAAACCCAACTTGAAATATTTCAAAATGTGGGGGTGTCTAGCCAAAGCCCAGGTTCCTATACCTAAAAGGGTGAAACTAGGGCCTAAGACTGTGGATTGTGTATACATTGGATATGCCACAAATAGTAATGCATGTCGATTTTTGGTTCATAAGTCCGAACATCCGGATATTCATGATAATACGGTAATGGAATCAGATAATGTTGAATTTTTTGAACATATCTATCCGTATAAAACTAGACTTGAGTCATCTAGTGGGGGGTCTAAACAACCTCGAGAAGAACTAAAAGAGAATGAAACCAATAAAAAGATTCCAAGGCGCAGTAAACGCCAAAGGACAGCTACTTCATTTGGATCTCATTTTGTAACATTTCTTCTTGAAAGTGAGCCTCAAACATTCAAGAAAGCAAAGTTGTCTAGCGACTCAACCTCTTGGAAGGAGGCTGTCAATAGTGAGATTGAATCAATCTTAAGCAATCATACTTGGGAGTTGGTTGATCTTCCTCTAGGGAACAAACCCTTGGGTTCAAAATGGATCTTCAAAAAGAAGATGAAAGATGATGGAACTATTGACAAATATAAAGCAAGACTTGTTGTCAAAGGCTTTAGATAGAAAAAAGGTCTTGATTATTTTGACACATACTCGCCAGTGACTAGGATTACATTAATTCGGATGTTAATTCCCCTAGCTGCAGTATACGGTCTTGAAATCCATCTAATGGATGTGAAAATCGCCTTTTTAAATGGAGAGCTGGATGAAGAGATTTACATGGAACAACCTGAGGGCTTCGTAGTTCTCGGTAAAGAAAAGAAAGTATGCAAACTTGTTAAGTCACTTTATGGACTAAAACAAGCACCGTAACAATGGCATGCAAAGTTTGATCAAACCATGTTGTCAAATGGATTTAAGATCAATGAGTGTGATAAATGTGTTTACATTAAAGACACTCCAAATCAGGAAGTCATTGTATGCCTATATGTGGATGACATGCTGATAATGATCAAGGACATTGTCAATATAAAAGCTACTAAGTGTATGCTCGCTAATAAGTTTGATATGAAAGATCTAGGAGTAGCCGATTTGATATTGGGAATTAAGATTCACAAAACTCCTAAGGTCTAGCATTGTCTCAATCTCATTATATTCAAAAGGTACTTGAAAAGTTCAAGTATTTGAATTTCAAAAAGGCAAAGACCCCAATTGATGTGAACCTTAATTTTGCGAAGAATAAAGGTAAAAGTTAGTCTCAATTAGATTATGTCAGAGTATTGGGAAGTTTGATGTATGTCATGAATTGTACACGACCAGACATAGCCTGCGCTATAAGTAAACTGAGTCGATACACAAGTAATCCCAATCAAAATCATTGGTTGGAAATGAAGAGAGTTTTTGGGTACTTAGAAGACACTCAAAACTATGCTTTGCATTACAACAAATATCCAGCAGTTCTTGAAGGATATAGTGATGCAAATTGGATTACTGGGTCAACTGAAACGAAATCCACGAGTGGGTATTTTTTCACTATTGGTGGAGGACCAATATCTTGGAAATCATCCGAACAAACATGTATAGCTCGCTCTATAATGGAGTCTGAATTCATTGCCTTAGGCAAGGCAGGTGAAGAAGCTGAATGACTCCGAAATTTCTTAGAAGATATTCCATTTTGGCCCAAACCAATGGCCCCTATATGCATACACTGCGATAGTCAAGCTGCAATAGGAAGGGCTGGAAGTGTTATATATAACGGAAAGTCTCGTCACATATGACGAAGACATAACTCTGTTAGACAACTACTGTCTAGTGGAATTATCACACTTGACTATTTAAAATCAAAGGATAATGTGTCGAATCCACTTACAAAAGGCTTGACTAGAGAGGGAGTTGAGAGATCATCGACGGGAATGGGACTATGGCCGAGAACAAGTCATCGTGGCGGTAACTCTACCTAGAAGACTGGAGATCCCAAGATCTAGGTTCAAGGAGATAAAATAAAGTCATAGATGGCGGTTCAACATTGTCAAAAATTATTTTATGTCCATTCTCATGATGAGACAATGTTCAGTAACCAGGATAAAGGTATAATGACTTTTTAATGGTTTCTAAGTTTGATACAGGGTATATCAAATAGTGTATCTACGGGATAACACATTTAGAAGCCACCTATGTAAGTGTGAAGTGTAAGCCGCTTCAAGGAGAATCCGGTAAGGCCAGTTCTCTAAGCACCTATTAACCGAGATGTGTTCATGGTTGAAATAAACAAAATAATGAGAACCAAAAACAGTTCAAGGGTTGATTGTGTGACTTATGTTGTCTAGGTATAAACCAAAGCTCGACGGTTCAAAGATATCAAATCTACCGATTGACCGAGTATATCCGATATATGTTCACTACGGAAAGTTTAAAGGGAAACCTACTTATCCAGATGCGATTAACCCGTACTTACAAGACACATAAGTTTTTCATGCATCTGTTTTAACTATAGCCATTCCCCATTCATGTTGGGGATTGTTGGGTTTAGCAAGGTGTGAATGGGAAATAAAAAGAGAAAATGGAAAGTGGAAGAACCAATGAAAGTAGGGGAACCAATTTTGAAGGAAAACTGAAAAGTCATTGCAAAGTGCAAATGAAAAGTCATTTTTACCATATTGGTAGAAGAAAGGAAATTGTTGTCCTTATATTAGGAAACACTTCCTTTAGTTCTTAAAGGGTTAAGAAGAAGTTGCCCCCTCGCGCCGTCGTCGTCGCTCGCTCGGCCTCGCCCTCGGCTTCGGATTTGGATTGGATTTGGCAAATGATATGATTGATTGATAATATATTTTGGACAAAATTTATTTAATCAATCTTGTTAATTCATTTCTTTTCTCTTATAAATTAATTCAGAATGTTAGTTAAATAACATAATTAATTTCGCAACGAATTATTTGAAATTCACGTGTAACGATAAATTCGTTTGAAAGGATTTGTTTCTTCCAAAAAGTCGTTACTTTTCCCAAAAGACACAACGTTTTGGAAAACACGGGTCTGAACAGACGCGTTCCTTGCTGCTAATGGCTATAAATAAGAGGTCGTTTTAATTTTTCAAACACTGAAAATTTTTCCTCTCTGCATACATTTTCTTACATAAAAAAATTGTCGATCGACTGAGTCTATGTGTGCTCTTGTTGTTGTTCTTGCGTTCGCTGAAGTTATTGAAGTTTGAGGTACCGCTACTTCTTTAACAGGTTAATCAGTTTTATCTTGGGAGGAATTAATTTGCAATCTCGGGTACAGTGAGGGGATTAAATTTCTTAAGGAAACACAGTAGTTTTTGTGGACTCGGATTAAAAATCATTCTGTCTATTTCATATTTTCTGTTTCTGTATTTGTGACTAACCTGAATAGAGATAACACAACTTTATTCCAGCAACTATTGAATCGGACCCTCTTACTGTCATCAAAATGATCAACAAGGAAATCAAATCCTCTTGGTGATCTTCGAAATTATAGAGACAGAGGTAGCCAAAGGAAACTTCAAATTCTAATTATATATAATACTATACAAAAGTTTTGTTGTAAAATCAAAGTAAATAAGATAAGAATACTAATATATGAAAGCAATAGAAATATAGAGACGGCAAAGTGAAGAGATATTTCATATTCTTCAAAGTGTTTAAGTATATTATTAATCACCTATCATACCCTTATTTATACTAGTACAAGGGCGTATTTATACGTACAGTTGCCTTAAACATGACATTAACCTTTTGATAATATTGGGAATATTTTGAGGTATGGGAGAACAATGAGGACGTAGTTGAGGTATGGGTATTTCTACGCATAATAATGGAACTACACCTTGAAGTTATAGACATCCACCCTAATATAATTATATATTTACTACAAGTTTGTATTAACCTTGTCATGTACTTATAAGAACCCTTTTTAGTCACGGAGTACAATTAGTTTTATCAATAGTTTTTGTTTCTGGAGATTGATCATTCTTTCTCTTCTTGTTCTCTTTATAATCACCATAGAAGTATGAAGCAAATCCCCATAGAGAAAGGGCAAGAGAAATTCCTTTTTCTGCACTGAATTTTTCGCTGTAAAGAAAAACAGCTAATACTTCGTTAACAGGAAGCAGAAATGTTGCCAAAATGCCAGATACCAAAGAAGAAGCAGAATAGATGACTCCAATAGTCCCTAAGAAGTAGAATTGCAAAACTATTGCAATACATATTATTACAACATAATATCTTCCTTCTCCAAGTTCAAATGCTTTTGCCTCCCCAGAAATTGCCTGCAAAATATGTTTTACGCCATTATACACTAGTAATAACAATTATTTTGGAGAATCCAACAAGCACTCGTTGACATTTTTGAAGAGTTCGAGCAACATAAGTTATCGTAAACTTATTTTTACCTCTCTATTGGTGTATAGAAGTTAAGTGTTTTTTAGGCTATCAATATAGTATAAACTAGATAATTACATTGGTTAATAATTTTATCATGTTATCGAGTAATACTTGTGAAAGTAATAATTATTTTAGAAGTAACATGATCGTATAACTATAATATAGAGAGTAAGCAAATGAATGACCTGAAAATCGTTGTTTATGACCATTCCAATAGTTGAAAACACAGTAGTAACAAAGCAATACACTGTTTGAAACTCCAATACAAATGTGTAAGTGATTGCTTGTTGTGCCTTTTTATATATCAACTCCACCAAAGGAAAAATAAGGCCAGTCAATGCAGCAGATGCTAGGGTCATGATAAACCCTAATATATACTCTTTATTCATCTCTCCCTCCGGTCGATCACCACCGGAGTGTAAGGCCAAAACCACTGCACCAATCGTCAACAAAAATACGGAGTTGATGGAGTAAGAAGTGAGCTTCAACTTCACAATAATGAAGGCAAAAAAGGCAATGAAAGCAAGTTGCGTAGAAATAAGAAGTCCGTTAGTGGAGACGGGTAATTTGGCTACGCCATAAGAATAGAAATAGTTGGAAAGTCCTTGTAGGATTCCGATACCAATAGTCGCCATGAAAATTCGGGGAGTCATGAGAATGAGCTTGCTGCTATTATTATTATTGCGACGATACAAGTAGGAAATGGCTAAAGGGATGAAATTGATTGGCCAAGCAACAGTTTGTAGCCAGCATGATAGCCAAATTCTTTTGCCTCCTTTGATGAAGTAAAGACGCATGATCAAAGGGGCACCACAAGTTCCTATAGTTAGAATTATACAGTTAATGATTAGAAAAACTTTATTCATTCTTGAGTTTCCATTTTCTATGGAGGATTCAACTTCTTCTTCTTCTTCTTCTTTTTTTTCCAAATGTTGTGTCATTTATAATGTATGGACATTAACATTTATGATATTTTCATACATAGGACCAATAGGATTAATGATAGCAAAAGACAATTCTTCTACTATAAGTTAGCCTGCTCAATAAAATTTATGGCTTAAAGTAAAATCATAGCAAAAGGCCTTATATGTATTCTATTTGTTTTGTTTTATTTGTTACTTTCATTCACTATGAAATTTAAGAATGTACTTAATTTTTGGACCTGGTGGTCTTACACTAAAGGCCTATTTGGAAAGTCTCATAGAATTAGATTTGAATCTACATAAGGATAATTAATTTTACATAGTTTGATCTGTTTGTTTGGCCAATTAATTACTCGATTGATAGAGAATTGAGTGTAATTGAACGGAGATAATTATATTATGTTGTTGATAATTACAGTAAGGAAGTAGTTATATTAGCTCAATAAATTTAGGAAGGATCAAAATTTGGGTGGGTTTGGCACCTAAGTCAACTTCCTATAAATACTGACAATAATGGAAAGCCAGTTAGTACATAGATGGGATATTTTTGTTATGCATCTTTTGCAATTTGAGCTATGGCCTCCTAATAGATATCCAACAACTTTTGTGCACGCTTTATACCTTTGATCTTTCACTTCTATATATGTCTTGGAAAGCTTTTTCCAAATTTTCTTTACATATTTGATTATTTTCCAAATATTCTTTACATGTGATTTTATCTCGTATTTGAAATCATGAGATGAAATCAACATTTGGATATATGATATCATCTCATGATTTTAAATTAAGAGATGAAATTTTAAATTTTTCAAAAAGCTCGATTTGAAAATTTCATATCATGATTTTACATTTTTCAAATATAAAAATTTACACACAAGTTTATATTTTATAAAAAAACATCATTTTATATCTACATATTTTTTTGTGAGAATACCAAAGGAGTGATGAAATATTCACGGAAAATGAACATGATGATAAAGTTACTAATGCTATTGACCATGTTCAATTTTATTAAAGAGTAGTACACTATAATTCATGTTCAATTTTACTCTTTTTATTGAACTAAAATTCTATCAATGTATATTCTATTTTTTTAGAATAACTTGTGATAGTTATTACGCTTTTGTTATGAACTTTTGCTATTTGGTTAGATTGTATAAAGAATTGAAACAATTTCGATAATTTTTACAATTTATGGGATTTTTATGTTTATTCACAAAAAATACAATTTCAAAATCTAAATTACATATCCAAACAAAACTACAACTTTATCTGATATGATTTTGTATTATAATTTCATCTCACATTGTCAAACGGGCCAGTAGGGCTTATGCCTCGTCACTTTGAAGATAATATATCACCTAATAATCATAACTAACTTGTCTACCCTGCCCCTTTACTTTTTCAAAATGTCAAAATGCAAGTGGTAACATATCTATATATAGGGTATTAAAGAATATATAATTTGTTTTGATAAAAAAAGTTTAAGTTATAAGGTTACAACAGGTTTAAAAAGGTGTGAATGAAAAATGAAGGATTGTGATTTTTTTAAAAAGTTATGATATTTTTAAAGGGTTGCGATTTTACTGAAGAGTTGTACGAGATATTTTTAAAGCATTGTGACTTTTTCGAAAGGTTGTAACATTTTCGAAGGATTGCGACTTTTTTGAAAGGTTGTGATTTTTTTAAAGGGTTGTGACTAATTTTTCTATAAGGCACAATAAACACATGTTCATACTACCCTTTGTTGTCTATTAATAGAGGAAATTTTTCAACAACGAATTTTCTGAACTTCAGAACTTTTTCTTGTGCACAAATAAATTCTAATGTTCTTTACTGTCATTGAGTGGTTCTCTAACATCATAGTTTTTGGTACCGATACACCGGTAAGTAAGATCATTTTATCATGGGATGATATATTCCATCAACCTAAGATATTTGAGGGGAATAATTTTCTTAAGAAAACACTGTGCATTTAGACGTGGGTTCGATTTTCTTTCTTGAGAAAAATATTCTTGTAGATTCTTACCAAGTTCTCCAAGTTGTTGTTCTAAATATTTTCGTAATACAAATTAGACTTTTTCTCCGAAGTCGTGGGATGAAAGGAGTGCTCGTTTGAAAATAAATTGGACAAAAAGATAGAAATGATAAGAAGTAATAGGGAGGGAGAATACGAATCTCCTTTTTGCAAAAATATGTTCAAAATATAAAATTATTCATCAAACTATGATCACACCACAATCAAATGAAATTTCAAAAAGGAAAAATCGAACATTAAAGAAGATGATGAATGTTTTATTACTTGTGGGAAGAAGTTATTCTTACGGTTAACCAAATACTCAATAGGGTGCCTAGAGTAAAATTCAATCTATTCCATGAACTATGGAAAAGAAGAAAACTCAACTTCAAATATTTCAAAGTATGAGAATGTTTAGAAAAGGTACAAGTTCCATTAT
>JAJOOI010011540.1:0-24459 GCA_029582585.1 Solanum bukasovii
AGATTTATTTTTCCTTAAAGAAAAAACAAAACATTACCATAAATGTTTTTACTTTTCTTGAAAGGAAAATATAATATTATTTTATATTTGGTTTATTCTCTCCTTTTAGGACTCCTTTTCTAGTAGGAAAGGTTTTAGGACTCTATAAATATAGGTTTGTTTCTTCTAACACAAAACAATAGAATCCACAATGTAGTCGTTTAGTGAGTTTTGTTTATGGGGAGATTTAATCTCTCTAACAATTTTAATATTTTTTCTTTATATTAGTTTTCATATAATAATATTAGTTTTTAGTATAAGTTTTTGTCATCTAATTTATCAATCATATTATTTGCAATTGTAAGCTTCCGCATGATGCCCTAATCCTCTTCATAACCCAACAAGTGGTATCAGAGCACATGGTTCAAAGATCCGATGGTCCAATGGTTCAAAAAAATTGAAGAAAGGTTCAAGATGGTTTCAAATCAATTTGCAATCAACGTGATGATAATGAAGATTTTTGTGTTACTACATGTGGAGAAAAAATTCAAATATATTTTCAACATATCCTGCTGCTTTATCCTTAAAAACAAAATCAACTTTCAACCCCAGGAAACTTTTAATGCTTGGGCACCACTATTAACTCATGCATATTACTTTTAACGCATGAGCTCCACTTTTAACTCATGCATATTACTTTTAACGCATGAGCTCCACTTTCAACTCATGCATATTACTTTTAACGCATGAGCTTCACTTTTAACCCTGTTCATAACTTTTAACACAGGGCTCCAATTTTTAACCCATATCAATTTTAAATCATGGTAAGCAGCAGCGATACATAAAGATATTGAAGAACAAGATTATCACGCAATGAAGAAGACAGATCAAGCTTTGTCAAGAAAATCCAGCCAAAAGGGGAGATTTGTTAGAGTTTTGCCCTGATTTTCTTACCATAATTTAAGATTTATTTTTTCTTAAAGAAAAAACAAAACATTACCATAAATGTTTTTACTTTTCTTGAAAGGAAAATATAATATTATTTTATAATTGGTTTATTCTCTCCTTTTAGGACTCCTTTTCTAGTAGGAAAGGTTTTAGGACTCTATAAATATAAGTTTGTTTTTTCCAACACAAAAACAATAGAATCCACAATGTAGTCGTTTAGTGAGTTTTGTTTATGGGGAGATTTAATTTCTCTAACAATTTTAATACTTTTTCTTTATATTAGTTTTCATATAATAATATTAGTTTTTAGTATAAGTTTTTTTCATCTAGTTTATCAATCATATTATTTGCAATTGTAAGCTTCCGCATGACGCCCTAATCCTCTTCATAACCCAACAGTTATGTGCGGTGTATAATCGAAAACATTTTCCAGGACCTGTTCTACCAGACCGACCAGCTTGTTGGTTGGCAGAGGCCTTAGATATAGGAGTGACTTGTAATGACTCCAGAGCAAGTAATTGTAATACACATGAAAAATTGAGAAAAATCGCTTAATTCTTGTAAGTTGGTCCATAAATGCCCAAAAAATACGAAAAATATAGTGAGACTGCACTTACCACTCCCCCAACTCCCTATAATGGGTACCGTAAAAGTTTTCCAAAAAAAATCCTCCAGAAGCCATATTACGACAATTTTCATGAACTAACACACACAACAAACTAAGAAAATCGCTTATTTCCTGTAAATTGCCCACTAAATGCCCAAAAATCACATAAAGAGTGGACAAGGAATTCAAATATCCCTACCGATGTGTTTTAACATCCCACTTAGCCCCGTTCCTCTTCCTTCTTTCTTACTTTCATGGGTTGGTTTGGCCTTTTTCTGAGATATAGCAAAGAGCGATTTAAGCGCACCCAGACTTTTCATTCTGTTTTATAGAGACCCGAGGAAATTCTATATAATAATAAATGTAGAAAGGTGGGGGTGGTTTGCCAAATTTGCTTCTGTGGATGTTGGTTTTCTTCAATCCCAGGCAGTCTGAGAATGTACATACCAGTTCCCCAATTCCCTACAGAGGGTTCTAGGAATGTTTTGCTAAATAATCTTCAATAAGCCATATCACCACAATATTCATGGACCAACACACACGAAAAACTTAGAAAATCGCCTAATTCCTATAAATTGACTCCTAGGTGTCTAAAAATCACGTAAAAATGGTTAGATTGTACGTGCCGTTCCCCAACTCCCTACGAAGGGTTCCGTGAAGGTTTTGTAAGAAAATCCTCTAAAAGTCATATCACATATTATTAATGGGCTAACACACACTAAAAACTAAGAAAATCACCTAATTCCTGTAAATTGCCTCTTATATGCCCAAAATTTATGTAAAAATGGTGATATTGTACGTACCGCTCCCCCAATTCCCTACGGAGGGTTTCATGAAAAAGGAAATCCACTACAGTACTCATGTAACAATTTAATTTTTTTTACCTTTGAACGTGCATAACTCCAAAACTTACGACTAGAGTTTTTTGGAGTCATCGATAATTTCATTTTACAATACTCTTCACATTTACGTACATGGATTGTTGAGACACGACTATTAATTTTCAAATATCAAAATATAATATTAGTAGAAGAAGATAAAAGATTGAGAAAATGTGAAGTGAATAAGAACATATATTTATTGTTGAAAATAAGATATTCTTTCACATAAAAGCCAGTAAAAAGCCAATTCAAAAAATTATAGTCGTCTATTTATGAGCGACCTACCTTAAAACTTGTTATATAAGCTATATTTCTTCCACCTAAGGTTGTATACTTGGTTCATTTAGGCATCTTGGAGTGAATATTTTCTTTTCTTTAATCCTTTAAGCTTATGAACCAGTTTTGTTTCTTGAATTGGAAAGAAAACTATGAGAAAAGTCGAGTTGATTCATATCTCAAGTAGTCACTCAACTAATAGTTATTATCTTATAAGACACTTTCTTCGTCGAAGAAAACTTTGACTTAACTTGACTACTTGCATAAATTTGTCCATACATGTCTTAATTGGTGTGGAAAATAATCACATATTATATTCTTTCTACACAGCTAACAAAAGAAAATTTTCAAAGGCCATATAGTGTAAATGAAGAATAGTACATACCCACAAAATTTGACTATTCGTTCTTCTACTACTAGTCACTATCACAATTCACAACCAAGAAATTATGTTAATTAGGACCACAGTGAAGAAAACATAAGAATTTGCTTAAAAGGGTGTTGATCATTTCAATTATCACATCTTCTTATTAATTATAGTTGAATCTGAGTTCTAATGAATTAGACCTACAGTTCACCGAGGACAATAGGAAGATATGGAGGTCGAAGATTAGTCTTATTCTGTGCAACATTATGCATAGAATGAGGCATATATAGAGAATTACAGCCGTTAATTATTACATCTTTCAACTGTTAGTAGTAAGCCATTCCGGTTTCAGTTCAGTAACTGCCGCATGTACTCCTTACTCGTCAAGACTAGCTCATGGTAGACAACCCATCTAGGAAGCTCCTGAGCTGGGGTGAATGTTAACTGTTTGGGGATTTTTTAAAATTTGGGTGGGTTATTTTAATTCAATTTTTATTCAGAATTTTGATAATGACGTGGCCGAATTATAATTGGCCACGTGTAGAAAATGGTTTTGCAAAACCACTGTTAAAAAATAATGGCATGAATGAGCCTTTTCTTAAACGGTAATGACATAGATAAGCCAAACTTTTAACGGATGGCATAAATGAGCCTTTTCTGAAAGTTCGATGACATATTTGAGCCTTTTCCCTATTTTAAAATTAAGGAATCCTAAAATATATGGTCAGAGTTCTAAGTCTCTTCAACATAATTATAAGATATGTCTATAGTTTTGAAGTATTGTGGCAAATGTGAAGTTGCATACTGACGGTTTGACGCAATAGAGCAAGTAATTGTAACACACATGAAAAATTGAGAAAAATCGCTTAATTCCTGTAAGTTGGTCCATAAATGCCTAAAAAATACGAAAAAAATGGTGAGATTGCACTTACCGGTCCCCCCAACTCCCTACAATGGGTACTGTAAAAGTTTTCCAAAAAAATTCCCCAGAAGCCATATTACCACAATATTCATAAACTAACACACACAACAAACTAAGAAAATCGCCTATTTCCTGTAAATTGCCCACTAAATGCCCAAAAATCACATAAAAATGGTGAGAATGTACGTACCACTTCCCCAATTCCCTACAAAGGGTTCCGGGAATGTTTTGCAAAAAAATATTCAATAAGCCATATCACCACAATAATCACGGACCAACACACATGAAAAGCTAAGAAAATTGCCAAAATTCTTGTAAATTGACCATAAAATGCCCAAAAATCACATAAAAATGGTGAGGTTGTATGTACCGCTCCCCCAACTCCCTACGGAGGGTTCTGTGAAGTTTTGCATAAAGATCCTCTAGATGTCATATCAGCACAATATTCATGGGCTAACACACATGAAAAAAAAAGGAGAAAATCACATAATTCCTGTAAATTGCCCCTAAATGTCTAAAAGTCACGTAAAAAATGGTGACACTGTACGTACCGCTCCCCCTACTCCCTGTAGAGAGTTCCGTGAAGGTTTTGCAAAAAAGATCCTTCGGAAGCCATATCACCACAATGTTCATTAGCTACCACACACGAAAAACTTAGAAAATTGCCTAATTCCTATAAATTGACTCCTAAATGTCTAAAAATCACGAAAAAATGGTTAGATTGTACATGCCGTTCCCCAACTCCCTACGAAGGGTTCCGTGAAGGTTTTGTAAGAAAATCCTTTGAAAGTCATATCACCTATTATTAATGGGCTAACACACACTAAAAACTAAGAAAATCACCTAATTCCTGTAAATTGCCTCCTATATGCCCAAAATTTATGTAAAAATGGTGATATTGTACGTACCGCTCCCCCAATTCCCTACGGAGGGTTTCGTGAAAAAGGAAATCCACTACAGTACTCATGTAACAATTTAATTTTTTTTACCTTTGAACGTGCATAACTCCAAAACTTACGACTAGAGTTTTTTGGAGTCAACGAAAATTTCATTTTACAATACTCTTCACATTTACGTACATGGATTGTTGAGACACGACTATTAATTTTCAAATATCAAAATATAGTATTAGTAGAAGAAGATAAAAGATTGAGAAAATGTGAAGTGAATAAGAACATATATTTATTGTTGAAAATAAGATATTCTTTCACATGAAAGCCAGTAAAAAGCCAATTCAAAAAATTATACTCGTCTATTTATGAGCGACCTACCTTAAAACATTTGAGTTGTATTTTGAAGTGGAATAGATGGAGTTAACGTTGATTTGGATAGTTTGCTTATTTGTGGGCGAAGTTTCTATGTTGATTCATATATTTAGAGAGGGTCCCTTTTAATTTGTGGTGCCCCAAAAATGTTCTTTTTGAGGCGGACCCTAGACACAATTACCACTAATGTATACCTTCTTTGTGTCCTACTTAAAGAGCTTAAAATACGTAAGATTAGCCACCAAAATTTTACTATTCAACTTACTCATAATAAATTGTACCAAAATTTTCCTACAAAAATATTTCCCTTCACAGCAAATTCAACAAAAAATTACTAGCTTTGGTATCTAAATTTGACATTTTTTCCACTTCTTATTCAGGATCCTCTTGCAAAATGATTGTACGATGAAGCACTAAAACCTAATTAACAGTAGTAATTTTGCATATAGGTGCATTTTATGCGTGTGGATGTATATAAAACAACTGTGGTGAGGGTGATGCCCGCTGAGAATTCAATTAATTAATAAAAATGTGCTCTCTCTAACAACTTAAATTTTTAGATAAGATGGTCACACACTTCAACATGATATCAGAGCAGACAGAGGTCCTGAGACCGAATCACACTGCCACCCATATCAAAAAGAATTTCAATGTACTTGACCGGACTAGGGCTGGTCAAAAAGAAGGACTCGTAGGCTGGCAAACTTCTAAAGAATGGGTTATATATGATAGCTTAGGCGAATTCCCCATCGGAATGAGATAGAAAACTAGGTAATAACAGTCAAAGAGTGCTTTGTGGTTGCAGTTTGTCATTGTCAACATGTAAAGTCATGAAATTATAGAGCCCTTCATCACAAGGAATTGGGAAAGAGACCAATGAATGACTTGATTCCTATGAACAAATGCTACGCGTTAAACCACTCGGTCATCTCTCCTATATAGTGATTATGACCCAAAAACCGAGTTAATGACGAGTCAGTCATAAACAATTATTGATTGGATAGGTGAAAACTTAACAATGAAAGAAAAATAAGTATTTTCTATAGCAGGAAAGTACTTATCTCTGTATATTAATTGTTCCATTGTAAACTGTACTATCAAAGCCTGAATCATTTTAATGTTATGAACTGTTCTATTACACACTTCATGCATAGATTAATTCTACATAAAATGGTGTATAGTATTCCATCATAAGTTACTCTAATTTATCAGTACATAATCCACCAAAACAAGATTATATTTACCAGGCTCAATACATTAGTAACCATCACGAATCAACGGCCACCAGAGAGAAAGGAGTCTGTTGCAGATGGAGAGCCGGAATATGCATAGCCCAAAGAAGTTGGATACGACTTGACAAAATCATCAAAGCCTCCGCGATGTTCAAATGTTAGGTTAGCTGATGAAACACCGAGTTCTGATAACTCTGGTAAGGCCACAACACCATCCAAGAACAACAAGATTTGTCGCATGGTTGGCCTACGCGAAGGATCTGAATGAGAACAGAACAAGCCTAACTTTAAGACCAACTCCACTTGCCCTGGAACAAAATCAATGCCTATGTTTGGATCAGCAGCATCAAGTATATTACCCCTATTCCAGCACGAGAACACCCAATCGACCAAAATCAGATCATCACCGTCTTGTCTTGGCTGTATCGGCCTCCTACCACATGCAACTTCAAGCAGAAATGCCCCAAATGAAAATACATCACTACTAGGTGTTGCCCTGCCAGTTCTAGTATGCTCTGGTGCAAGGTAACCAAGAGTACCAACAACACGAGTAGACTGAGGATCGGTCCCATGACCATATAGCCTCGCGAGTCCAAAATCTCCTAACTTGCCATTTAGTTCACCATCTAACAAGACGTTACTGGCCTTAACATCTCTATGAATCACTACGTGATCACATTCTTCGTGTAGGAAAAAAAGTCCTGAGGCTACACCTCTAATGACTCTGAATCTTTGGTTCCAATCGAGGGTGTATCTTGGTTGATCGTATAAATACTTGTCTAGACTTCCATTAGACATGTATTCATATATCAAAATCAACTCCCCTTTTCGCCTGCAATAACCCAATAGTTGTACTACATTCCTGTGTTGCATACGACCAATGCTTACAATCTCCGAAATAAATTCCTTCATACCTTGTCTTGATTCATGAGATATCTTCTTTACAGCTATCTCAAGTTTAGTGACAGGCATCACTCCTTTATAAACTTTACCAAATCCTCCAGCTCCCAATACCTCCTTTTCTCTGAATCCCTTAGTAGCAATGTACAATTCTTTATACTTAAACCTTTGTAGTCTATACTCGCGTTCCCAATCTTCATGAATTTCTTCATACTTCTTCCTTCTTACATAATAAACCACCGCTAACACAGCTGCAACAACTGAAACCAACGAGATTATAGGCAAACCAATCGTTACAAATCTTGATGTCCCTTTACTTCCAAGACGAGGAAGCTTAGGAAGTTGTGAGAATTCTTGAGCTTTCCCATTTGTCTTGAAGCTCCATCCCAAGATATAATGATGTGTTGGGACTGAACCTGTTGAGGATGAAAAACCAACATACATACTCTGCTCAAGAATCGACGAAAGATCATGTTTCAAAGCCAATAGTGGTCTAGCTGGTTTTTCCATATGTAATTGAGCTATGGTTACATCAATTTGGTTAGTGTTCCCATCGTAATCAATCCAAACTTGCATTTCCTGGCCACTAATTAAAGTCAAGTTATGAAAAAAACCAGTATCATCAAAATAACCTGCTGTGTGAATTGCTACAGACCTCAATCCATTTATATCAATTCCAACATGATTGTCATTGATATCACCAAAATCCTCGCTATAGATTGTATCGAGCTCAACTCCAACAACATGGTTTGATCCATTCCCATCATTATTAGAGTTAAAAAGACCAAGATAGTGATTTGCCAAAGACCCCTGAAGTCCTTTATGTGGCGTGATAACGAAAACCAGTCCATGACCACTCAAATTTCCATAATCAGACCTTATCGCGAACACGAAAGTAGTGGAGAAAGAAAATACAGAACCATTAGGTGAGTTCTTGAAATGAATTGGATTTGGATAGAAAGCATGGCCCTGATTTTGTGTTCCTGAATTTGTTAACAACAAAAGATCAGTAGATGTGAACTGTGCTATGCCATCCAAGCTAAGATTCCTTGATTGGAATCCATTGTAAATGAATGCATCAACTTCACAAGAAGCTGGTGAAAAATCAACTAAAAAGAGAGCTACTAGTATGAAAAGATTGAAGAACATTGGGAATATTCTTGTTTGGGAAAATATGGTGAGGCAAATGAGAAAATTAATAAATGACAAAATGTACAAGGCTATGTCCAAGTCCTTCCTTATATAGTAATCCAAAATTATTATTTTGTTTTTAGGTTTTCCATTCCGGTGTACGTTACCCACATTGGGCCCTGACTAATCTAGATTCGTGTCGAGTAAGGCCCATTCACTAATAATAAATTAGTGCAAAATTCGAGGATAGAAACCGACAGATTCCCTCAGTTTTTTAAGGAAAATCGACCGACTATACATCATTGGTTTGACTTGGGTCAGTTAAAACCGAGGGACAACCGAAGGAGTCCGTCGGTTTCAATAAAATTTAAATAATGTCATAGAAATTTTACCGACGGATTGGGTAGGTTTTCCCTCGGTTCTTTGGACTGACTTAGTTTGTCGGTTTCCTTAAGGGTGGAGGAGTCTTATCTATCCTACTATCGTTAAAGTTTTGCTTCTTCTGACATAATTCGTAAATGTGTCATTAACTTGACCTCATTTCAATTTATGCCCTCTTTTTGGGTGTGTACAAGTAGACACTTAAACTTGTATAAAGTTGAATAAATAAACGCACGTCCTACGTTGTGCCCTACATGACAATTGGCATCTTACGTGGTGTTCTACGTGTATTATATCACATAGGACTCATGTATCTATTTGTTTAACTTTATACAAGTTTAAGTGTATATTTATACACATCCAAAGTTAAAGAGCATAAATGTGAAATGAGGTCAGGTTAAATGACACATTGATGCATTAAGCCTTTTCTTATTATATTTGAATTTTACTTTTTTCTTGAAGAAAAATCAAATCATTACCATAGTTGTTTTTACTTTTTTCTGAAAGAAAAAAGTAGTTCTCTGCAGAAATTTTTAAACTCTCATCTTCTTATACCAAAAACACAAGAGCATCCATATTGTACACATTTAAGAGTTTTGTTTAGAGGAAGATCTTCTTCCAACATATTTATGCTAATTCTTTATTAGTTTTATAATATGAGGTTGCTTGATCAAATTATATTAATAATATACTTTTAGTATATTTTTCTTTGTTATTTGATTTATCACCGATATGATTTATAATTATAAACTTTTGCAGGATGCTCTAATTCTTTCGAAGGATGCTCTAATTCTTTCGAACCTAACAACCACAACCAGACACTTGTTGCCAGTTGTTGGTAATGCAAAAATGTACTACTATATGCCAAGTCGTCTCAAGTAATCCAAAAAGTCATCCAAGTTGTCTCATCATACATGTGCTAAAATTGGACTTACAAGAGAGGAAAGTTCTATATTCTTCGTCTGTTTACATGTTTATATTTTGAACCCGTTAATAAAAATTTCAACTCTGTCACTCAACGTCACAACTTTGGTCGGTAATCCAAAAATGTTACAATATGCCAAATCATCTCATGTAATCCAAAAAAGTCATCTACCAAGTTGGCTCATCATACATGTACTAAAAATTGGATTTATATAAGAGGAGAGGTCTATATTTTCAACTAGAGACCTTTTCTTAAAATGTCATTTTAGCAAACGTAGTAAAAACATCTAAACAATTAGATATGGATTACAAAACTAGGTAATTTCCTCATTAAAATTTCAATAAATAATAAATTGATGATGGCAACCACTCATCAGATATAATACAAAATGTAAACTAGGTAATTTCCTCATTAAAATTTCAATAAATAATAAATTGATGATGGCAACCACTCATCAGATATAATACAAAATGTTAGTAAATACCAACTGATGACCCTTTTTAAAAGGCATCTGCAAAATAATGTTGGCAAGTTGCAAGAATTTAATTTATATTGCATTACTGTTCTCATACTTTATTTATTGTAACCTATGAATTCATTTATGTTGGGAATTAAAACTTTTGGATAGAGGCAGATCTAGCTTGTGACCTATAAGTTCACATTACAATAACTTGTATAAAATTTATTAAATATTTAAAATTATTCGATTGTGAATTTAATTATTATTATATTTGAAATTGATGTAAAATTTCATAAATATTAAATTCTATCTACTTCTGCCTCGAGTGTGGATTTAATATAATACTCTCTCCCCCTGTTTTAATTTATGTGACATTTTTTTTGCTTTTTAGTTAGTCATAAAAGAATGTCATTTTTCAATATTTAATAATAATTGATTTTAATTTCCTCATTTTAACCCTTAATTAAATACTTCCTCCGTCCATTTTTACTTGTCCATGTGTAAATTGACACACCCCATAAGCAATAATAAATAAAATAATAATTTTAATATACTAACCCCTATTTATTGTAAGTCGTCTAAATGTTTAAAAATGAATAATATTTAATAATAAGGATAAAATGTGTATAAAATGGTAAATCTTGTTTTTCAAACTAGACTTAAAAAATGAACATTTATTTTAAATACAGAAGACAAATAAAAATAGACGGAGAGAGTAATTTATAGCATAGAGAATTTTCATACTTGTCTTAGGTCAATAGATTCAAGATTTTCTTTTTTTCGTTTAATTTTATGCCCAATCAATACCTCCACGTAAATTAGGACGAAGAGAGTAGTTTAGTAGTTATATTTATAATTGAAAGTTTGGACCTTAGAATGTATACTTAAATGGTTGTGATTCTTTCACCTATTAACCAAAAATTAAGTCTATAAAATGAAGATTAAGCGTTTTATTCTTTAAATGAAATTACTTTACAAGAATCTGAATTAGTCTTATTTTTCATTCATGAAAAAAAGGGATCAATCAAGATAGTGTAGTTTGTATATTAAATATGGGGGAAAAAATTGAAGATTGAAAGGGTGGCCCTTTGGTCATAATCAAGTTGAATTTCACGATGACATGGCCTTATAATTTATATATCAGTCTATTCTAACCAAGTGAATAAGAAGACTTTATGAGCTTTAAGATAAATTTAAACTAAAAACAATAAAATAACACTCTAGCTAGATTCAAACTTAGGTCTCGTGGGTGGATTCTCTAGCTTGTACCAGCAGCACAATCAAATTCCTATGTTTTTCATGGTTGCATTGTTAATTATATCCTAATTTATGTCAGTTTCTCAAAATAGGTATACATATATATATACATGATTTTTTCTAAAGTTACCGGGTGCACGTGCACTCCCACCTAGAGGGGTGGCTCCGCCTCTGATTCTAACCATGGGTGGAGTCATCTTAGCTTAATATTTTCTTGGCTGAAAAATTATGTGGTGTATAAAGGTTAAATTATCTATTATGAGTATATATTTAATTTTACACACTATTAAAAGTTCATAATTGAGAAAAAGAAATTATATATCCTTAGCTGAATTCCTAATTCCGGCATTGAATTTCTAACTACTTTTCGTCCTAATAAGTTGCATACATTACAATGTTTTTAATTATTTTTTTTCAAAATTTGCGGCACAATGACAAAAACGAGAGTCACAAAATGTCCTTAAAATTCCAATTGTTTGACAGTTTTGAGACAATTGGTAGTTTTCATAATATATGAATTGCAATGTTTATTATATTTGAATTTATTATTTTTCATATTTTTAGGAATGATATCTTGCTAGCATATCGATCTACTTCTGAATATTTATATTTATCTATATTCAATTCAAGCTCCTTTTCAAGATTTATTGTCATGTTATGCCATTACGGTATACTTTTATAATATCTCATAAATAATATTATTATGTATATGTATCAATGATTATATTTATATATCTACTAGAAAATTATATATTTGCAATTAGTATTTGTATGTATCAATGAATACAATCATATAAACAGATACAATTTGTATAAATGAATAAATTGTACCAACAAATATAATTGTATCAACGTTGTCTCAAGTTCAACATTTGTATTTGTATGATTGATTGTTATCATTTGTATCAATGTTGTATCAGTGAATACATATGTATTTTTATTTTGTATCACTGAAAAGGAAATGTATAATTGACACTTATTATTTATATTTGTTTAATTAATTGTTAATTTGTTATCATTTGTATTAGTATAATTGACTGTTAACATTTGTATTTGTATTGAGAGAGAGGCGAGAGAGAGATGCAGGGAGAGAAGAGAGGCGAGGGAGAGATGTCAGAGAGAGAGAGGAGAGCGAGAGTGCAGAGAGAGTAAATAGCAACAAAACCCTAACTATAGCTATAAGTTATATAATTCTTTCAAACTATAGTGATATATTGTAAATACATATGAGATATTTGCCTAATTACGTAAATTTTCCTATGTATAAATATATATGATATACAAGAGATACATGGATATATATAATAGATATACACATATACAAAGGAAATATACATGAAAGAATACTCATATATAAATGAAATATAAATAGATATACCATGTCTCAAAAACTTATCTTTCTCATTTCTACAAATTTTGCGTTGCATCACCAACACAAAACCATATGTCATCCCATAGTAACAATACAAAACACCATTTAATATAAAAAAAAGAAAAAGAGGGAAGAACTAATTACACAAATCTCATAGTGTTAAGAGCTAATTACATTCTATCCCTTTTTTTTTTTTCAAATTACAAAAATTCATTAAATTTGGTGGAATCCGGATACATCCAAAAACGTTTCAATACATCGGGTCTCAGTTTTAGATACATCGCTCAATATTTTGATACATCACGTTTCTGTTTCAGATACATCACTTAACATCTCAATACATAACGTATAGGGATGTATTCGACCGATACATCGCATATAGGGATGTATTCAATCGATACATCGCGTAAAGTGATTTACGTTCCGATATATACATCACGTAAAGTGATGTATCCACTCGATACATACATTGCATAAAATGATATATCCGAGAATAAGAATTTTTGTAATTTTTTCAAATGATTTTAGAGAATATGAGAAAATAAATTGTGTATTTAGATAATTTTTTAAATCTTTTTGCCATATGTTAGACCGGATGACCATAGCATAAATCCCACATTCCATTGTTTGTAATATTTTATATTTCCTTCTAAAGGCTTTTTTCAAAGTGCAGCATTGATTTGTTGGTGGGAGTTACCATCATTTTATAAAAAGAGAAGATAGGCATGCTTTGTCAAAGACTATTTTGTTAGATTATCTCAGAGACTTTCTTGAAAATAAGGAAAACGACTTTTCTAACAAAAGCATAAAACACAAGTTTCATAAGTGACATTACATATTAATCCGCTCCTTCCATTTTGCATCCACACCCCCTACGCCCCACCTCACCCCCTAAGGTGTTTGTCTATATTATATATAAATATTTTTCGGAACAGTACTATAGTTACTTATCAAACAGAGTAATAAAACCACTTATTTTTAGAGAAAACATTTTCCTTTCTGACCAAACACACTATTTTTTTCTATATTTCTTGACCAAAAACATTGGTTAAACTTTCATAACTTGAACTTTAAAGTAGTGTTCATCAGGAAAATGTTCCTGAAAACTATAAAAATCTGCACACAACTTAACAATCACTACCTAGGTAATTCATCAGTAAATAAACATGAAAGTGGTGCAGTAGAAACAGAAACAAATGTACCATCAACATTTCTATTAGCTAAACATGATGTGTGTCCCCTTGAAGATGCTAAAGAATGCATACATTCGTTTTCGTCGAATCCAAATCCTCCATTATAATCACCAGGAGCCATTGGAGCATCAGGAATATCAGCTTCACCCTCCAAGTAACTCATCACTTGTCTCATGCTAGGTCGAGACGACGCCTCATTGTTTGAACACATTAGTCCTAATTTCAACACCATCACAACTTCACTTTCATTGAACTCACCTTTCAATCTCTTGTCTATAACATCAAGAATTTTCCCTTCTCTCCATTTGTTCCACACCATGTCCACTAGAACTAATTCCTCAGGCCCCACCTTTGAATCAATCGGTCTACGTCCACATACTACTTCAAGCAACAATGCACCAAAGGCAAAAATATCAGATTTTTCAGTAGCACGTCCTGTTCTTGGTAATTCCGGTGCAAGGTACCCCAATGTGCCTACCACCCTAGTCGTGCCCGGGTTTGATCCATGCTCATATAATCTTGCTAGTCCAAAATCTCCAAGCCTGCCATTTAACTCTCCATCTAGTAGCACATTACTAGCCTTAACGTCACGGTGCACCACAACTTGTTCATAACCTTCATGTAAGTATAGTAAACCAGAAGCAACCCCTTTGATGATTTTGAACCTTTGCTCCCATGTCAACACCATTCTAGGTTTTTCAAACAAGAAATTGTCCAAACTTCCATTAGGCATAAAATCATACACAAGTAAAAGGTCACCACGACGTCTACACCAACCTACTAATTGAACCAAATTCCTATGACGGAGTCTTCCAATGCTAGATATTTCAGACACAAATTCGCGTAAACCTTGTTTAGATTCATGTGAAATACGCTTCACAGCTATTTCCATATTCGAACTTCGTAAAACACCCTTGTAAACTTTACCAAATCCCCCAAACCCAAGAAGCTCACTATCCTTAAAACTTCTAGTTGCTTGCTTAAGTTCTTGATAAGAGTATCTTTGAGGACCAACCTCAAGCTCCCAAGACTCTATAACATCAGCATTCTTGAATCTCCTAACTAAATAAGTAGCAACTAATATAGCAATCAAAACCAAAACAACTACTATAACCGAAATAGCTACGATTACGCCACTGTGCTTCTTCTTGAGACCAGGCAATGATGGAAGTAAATCCAAGTCTAGAAATTTGGCTTCACCATTCAACTTAAAGCTCCAACCAAAAACATAATGTGAACTTGCAAGCAAACCAGTTGAAGCAGAAAAACCAACATACATATTTTCTTTGAGAAATGGAGAGAGATCTATATGATAAGAGAAAAGTGGCAACTTTGGTTTTGTAGCAAATCTTGAAAGTGTAACATTAACCAAGTTTGTAACAGAATCATAATCTACCCATGCCAATATTACCTTACCACATTTGAGATTCAGATCTTGTTTTACCAAATCATCATCAAAGTAAGATGCATCAGCAGACATATTAGACCTTAAACTATTAATGTTTATACCAACATGATTATCATTAATATCCCCAAACTCAAAATCTTGTACAGTATCAAATTCAACAGCAAATATGTAATTTGAGAAGTTACCAACATCAGTAGCATTTAGTAAGCCAAGATACTGACTTGGAAGAGCTGTGCTGAAATCATTAGACTGAGAAATAGTAAAAGCAAGTCCATGACCACCAAGTTTTGGATATTCCGGGACTATAGCAAGAGCAAAACATGTTGAAAATGAAAAAGCAGTGCCATTAGTTGAGTTCTTGAACTGAAAAGGTGAAGAATAGAAAGCATGCCCCATTAATCTACTTGTTTCATTGGTTAGTTGAATGAATCCATTTTGGCTAATCTCAGCAATTCCACTTAAGGTAATGTTATTGTTTGGTTCATTGAATCTTGTATAAATGAAGCCATCAAGTTGCTGAGATGAAGCTAGGATTGAGAAGGAAATGAATGAACAGAGTAGTACAAGACAACTATTAACCATTTCTAAAAGGGGGTTTTCAAGATTTTCAGGCCAAGTTTCAAGATTTGTAGTAAAGATTGTTGCTTTATAATGAAAAAAGCACTTTTGGGGGTCTGAGAGAAATGTTACAGAAACACAGCCTAGCCAAACAAGAAGAGCACCATTTGTAAAGCTATATTTTCAAGATTTTCAGGTCAAATTGCAAGATTTTTTCAAGGGTACTAAAGATTTCAGCAATTAGAAGTAAAGATTGATGCTTTACAATGAAAAGTACACTTTTGGGGTCTCAGCAAAATGTTACACAAACAAGAAGAACACCATTTGTAAAGGGTATTTTTTTTCAAGATTTTATCAAGAGTTGTGAGATTTGGACTGAAAGGTATACAAGATTTGAGAATTTTGTAGCAAGATTGTTCTACTTTTTAGTGAAAAAAAGTGTACTATTGGTGTGTGAGAGAAATGTTACAGAAAAAATACAATCAAGGCAAACAAGGAGAGTGACATTTATTCCTTAGAAAAAATGTATTATTGTCTTTGGACTTGTAGCACTATTATGGTGGCTGCCTTTTTGTTTATTTTAGTACTTTAGTTTGTTATGACGGTGACACCACTATAAGTTGATATTGTGTATAACCTAGGACTACAACTTAATATGTTGGACATCAAACATATTTACAAATCAATAATCCGAATCGAGTTCTTTAGGAAACAACTTTTTTATCGTGAAATAAAGATAAAATTTGTGTATATTTTATGCTCTTCAGATTTCATATGTATAATAGAGTAATTGAGTTAATGGTACATGTTATGGATTTGTCCACTTTGTAATAGTTTAGTGTCCTATTTATTGGGTTATTGATTTGGATATCATTTTGGCTACTTTTGTTAATGAATTGTCGATAACATGATCATAAAAAAGATAAAATTTTATTTTTACTCTTAGATACATTTTATCTGAAATACTTTAAAAAATATATATAATGTTAATATTTGTTTGAATTTATTAATCAAATAAACAAACTATTGACAATTGATATTCAATAAGCCGTTACCCAACCATCAAAATCTTATTGATTCAATTAACAATTATCAATATTGCATGCTACAACCCAAATCAATATTGTTCACAGAACCCTAGCTTAAAGTTGATCTCATGATTTCAATTTACGTCCATGCTAAAAACTTTAAAGTTGAACGGCATTATACTAAACATGAAATAGAAAAAAAAGCTGATAATATTAGTCTATAAAAAAAACGTATTTGTACCCACACATTTTGACTCATCCATATTAAGTTATTAACTCATTTATTTAATACCTTTAAATACAATTATTTCACAATTTTTCTCTAATTATAATCTCTTATTCCATCAACCCCAAACGAACGCACCAATGCGTGCTTAATCATGGGGCTTAAAGCTTAAGAAAAAAAGGCCTCCCATTTCACTTTTGTCTATTTACATGGTGCTCCATTTAGATATTACACAAAATTATTTCCTAGCTAATTTAAAATAATTCTTTTTCCCGGCAAACGTGATTTTCCTAGAAAGGAGTATAAATATTATATAAACAATATGATGATCTTTATTCTTTTTTTTTCCGAATTTTTCTGTTTGTTGTTTAAAGAAAGTGGGGAGTTGTGTTCCAAGAACAGCTAAATTCAGTGTTTTTATTATATAGTATTATTTTCCCTTGTTAAAAGGGCCAAATATGCCAACTGGATAATTATGCTGTCTTTTCATCCCTATCCTTTTGCAAATTTTCTCCAAAATAATTACTACTTGGAAGGTTTTCTATTAGCATAACAAATAAATAAATAAATTGAACAAGTAGACTAATACATTCTGCGTGATATAATATACGTAGAATGTAACATATAATATAAAATTATCATGTAGAACGCTACATAGAATTAATGTGTTTATTTATTTAATTTTATATAAATTTAAATATATACATATATAAACATTCAAAATTAAAGAATATAAATATCAGTTAAAAGAATAAATTTAAAGGCACTATGATGTGTTGTGCATTTTTATTTCAGACATACACAACCAAAAGAAGAAAAAAGGTTTTGTCAAGTTGGAAATTCAATAATTAAATGCACATCACTCTACAGGTAATATACAACAGAAATTAATCAATTACCAATGGCAAAAGGATAACATACATATTACACGCACCCCCAAAAGTTTTTTTTTTTTAATAGATATTACAAAGTTCTAATAAACTACTCAAATATTTACTTTGTCGAGAGCAGAATCCTTTTTTTTATTTTATTAATGGCAAAAATATTTTAATCAAAAGCTACCTAGGTTCAGGATCACTATAACGGTTCATTTGAATTATCTAGGTATAAATTTTGTATAAATAATATTACATATGTGGTAGCTGGACGGATGATAATCACCTTTCACTTTCAATCTTAAAGTTATAAGTTCAAGTCATCGAGGGAACAAAAAGGTAGGAACTCCTTAAGGAGTAAAAAAATAATATAGAAATTTCCTCATATCTTTTACCTCGCATAAAATAATACACTAACTCATAACTTATACTTGCACCGCTGTACTTCTGCATTCTTTTTACTTGTTTTGCTTCTTGAGAGTCAAACTGTATAGATTTTGATCAATATTTTAGATGTATTATTTTTTATCATATTAATATGATAATGATTGCAATTGTAGTATTTATCTTGTTGTTTTCGAATATCTAAATTTAAAATTTAAAATATTGAATTAATCTACTTCAATTTAACTCCAAAAATTAATCAAATTGATTCTCGTAAAGCAAAATATGACAAGTAAACGATAATGGAGGAGTATTAGTTATCCAGATTTCTAAATTACAAGCCAAACATTATATTTATTTTATACACAAATAACTTAGTATTTTTTAATAGTTACCAAACATTTACAAAAAGTGATACATATATTAATTATATCTCTGGTCACCAAACGATCCCTGGCTATTTAATAATGGATGGTTTGAAAAGAGCCAAACTTAAAGAACCAAAAACATGACATTATAATAATGTATTTGCTATTAATATAATCACTACATAACTTGGCATCAAGAAAATTCCAATTTTTTCATCATTGGTTCTTTTCTTTTTAACACATTGCTACTAATTTTCATTTTATTTTTTTTGGCTTTGGGATTATGTTCTGGATTCAAAGGAAACAGAAAATTCTATTAAATTAATAGTTTTTGTGATACAATTATGAAAAGTGAAGCACTAGTGGGAAAAAAGTCCTCTGCTTTTGGATAACTCCCATTTAGCTGAATGATGAAAGGCTCTGCTGGCCCATTTTTTAGTCTGTGTCAGTATCAATATAAATATCGAATATCAAAAAAATAATTAAGGCACCTAAAAGTTTGTAGCCTAAGAGCCTGTTTGGATGGGCTTTTAAGCTGGTCAAACTGACTTAAAAGTCAGTTTTTGACTTATTAGAGTGTTTGACAATTATCAAAGTGACTTATTTTAAGTCAGAAATAACTTATTTTAAGCCAAACGCTAAAAGCTAGGTGAGGGGAGCTCTTTTTTTTTTTTTAAATTTAAAAGCCCTTTTATGTTGACCAAGTATATTACCTTTTTGCCCTTAATTCTTTTATATAATTCCCAAATTGCCCATATTGAATTAACCCTAACATCTATTATTATTATTATTATTATTATTATTATTATTGTTAGTTTATTAGAAATCTTATCAAACCAATCATAATCATAAATGGTTTTTATATTAACTTTCGGAATAGTCAATTTGTTTAACAAATCAAGGTTTTGAGGTATATCTACCTCTTCTAGTCGAGTGCTTTTAATATCTTCTTGATCCATAAAAGAGAGATTATATCTATGCCGAAATTCTTCACATCAATTATATATTTACCATGAAAGTTCCTAGGCTCTGATACCAACGATACAGGATCACTGACCTGGCAGTGGTCCGCCCAGTCATAGATCAAGCAAGTCAATATCCTTAGAGGTAGTCCAACTACATAAGAATCGAAATACACAAGAATTTTAACATAGTTTCTCAGACTGCATGGTTTAATTATTTTACCCAAGCAAAGGGACTGTCAAGAAGCTAATACATACTTTTATTAAGCCCATGTGTCTGATAGTTCTAACCAGGTATGAGGTGCCCTACTTATCAAACTCAATTTCGGGCTAAAAACCACGGCTCATCAAAGACAAAGCCAATAAAAGTAGTACTAGATCCGACTGTACCTCAATCTTAGAACCAAGTCAAGAAACCATACTAAAATTCTTCTATATTTAAATAAAGCTCAGATCCGTTCATGGTCTATATAAAAGAGAAGTTAGTTATCCGGCATAGATATAAATTTTTAGCCGAACATAGTCACAGCTTCCAGATCGGAGATATAAAAAGATTTAAAAATAAAAGAAGAGAACTAAGTTACCTTGTATCAACAACTTTATTTACTTCCGGCGAACCTCCGGCAAACCGAGAGCTTTACAAACTAAGAGAAAGAAACAACTCAAAAAAAAACTTTAATGAAAAGAGAGTGTTTTTCGACACCCTCCTTCAAACTACAAAAAACCTTATTTATAAAAGAAAAAAGGATCTATCTACAGTGATCTACAGTGACCGATGTACAGTGATTTACAGTGACCATGGATCCCTTATCAATGGGTCCCAAATGTACAGTAACAGTTTTTCTACTGTGTTTTAACAGTGTATCTACTGTTAATCAATAGTGGTTGTTTGGTTAGGAAAATATATTTTGACTGGTTTAAGAGTCGCCACTTAATTTTTAAGAAAAATCAAGAAAACTGTCGTTTTCAAAAGACTAAAACAGAAAATCTTATGAAAACTTGAAAGGGGGTTCGGGGTTCTTATTAGCATTTCGGGAAGGGTTTGAAAGCACCCGAAATGCCCGCTAACACACGGTTATCCGGCAATTACTTATTTGGCAAAAATAAATTAACTTAATTTTATTTGAGCAATTTTTATAGTTAGAACCATTATAAAGGGGAAAAAGGGAAATATTTAAATATTATCTAACTGAAGTATTTTTTTTGTAAATTTATTTATTTATTTTATAAGTCGAGTAAGAGATGAACAATTTAGTTAAGTTATTAATTCAAAATGGGTGTCTTTCGGGGATTTGAATTTTTCGACCCTGAGATTAACAACAAACACTAACAAGCAAAACAAACATGGTAAAGTAAAGAGGGGAAAGAGAGTTGGACCCAAATCTGGTTTCTGTCCGCCTGGACCAGTATTTGGGTCCATTTTTGTTTTGGGCCTCCGGCCCATTTGAGTTACACCTGTCCTAGATTTCTAATAGAAATAATAATAAGACGACGAGGGCTTAGGCCCAAAATAACAAAATACAACTTCTCTTTAAAAATAAATGTGGACTTTTTGGCCCAATCCCTTCAATTTCTCGATTTGTTGCTTCTTCCAACTTCAGGACCTGTTCGTCGATTTTTATGGCTTGGCTGACTCGACAAGAGAATTGGGCCTCCATGGCCTAACGGAAAATGCAAGGGTATAGTCCGTGAGGATCCGAACGGATTTCACATGCAACGGAGAAAAGAGAAGCATGGTTAGTAAATTCAAATTTTTGATGACATGAGAAAATAATGCATTTAAAGAATAGCAATACCAACTCAAATAACAAATAAACTGAAGCAAAAAAAATAAAAATCATATGAATTAATGTATTAAGGTTTTGGGCAGACAAGTAATGCATCGAGTATAAATAAGGAGAGAAACAAAAATGACATAATTAAAGGATTGCTATCTTATACTACTCAATGCATTCAAATGGTGAAGAGGGGAGGAATATGTCTTTACGGTGAAATAGACTAGCAATGGGCTTCTTATAATATGACAAGTATATAATCCAATGCATGAGTAAAGTAGCAACTAATGCTGACAACTTGGAAAATGGAAGGACTAGAAACAAATCAACAATTAAAAAGAAAAACACTACCTTACATTCATACAGCTTCACTGTAAATAGTGAGCAATTCTTAAAAAATAAATAAAAGCATCTTATGAAATCAAATGACGGCAAAAACTCGATTCAAGCATTTCATACATTAACAAGTCGTAGCTCATAAATACCCCTTACTGATATTTCAAAGACTAGCATGGTTCATGATGCGGCTAGTGAGGAAATACGAACAATAAGTTTAGTCAAAATGACAAAAAAAATAAAAATGGAACGAAGCAGACTAACATTAACAGACTCCCCGGAAAATTATCGACTTAGCCTTTAACATAGTTGGATCGAGACAGATTAGAAAGAAGACCGACTCAATATGCAAGCTAATAGGAACGTACAACTAATGTTATTATCAATAGGATTTAGAGCCGCAAATAACTAGTGTATGAACCACAATATTTAAGTGAACACGAATAGAACGAGCACCATACCAAATAAGAGGTAAAATCACTCAAACCGCTAGCTAAAATGCGTGAAAACAACCCCTGCCTATCGGACTAAAAAAAAGCATTCTAAATCCAGAAAGAAAAATCACAACCATTTTAAGCTACAGCCAACTGACAAGATTAACAGCATAATCGACAAGAAAATAGAAGGAAAAAACAATTCAGAAACGCATAAAATCGGCAAGACTCCTAACTAGACGGACTCCAAAGTTTGGATAAACAAAACGAAAATGCATCACTGATTTCCAACCTGAGAGCAAACCAAGATTACTTCCAAAATTTCAACATTTCATATAACTTAGAACCTTCAAACAGTATACGATTTACTCCTCACAAACAGAAAATATGTTTACCTTCCTGAGTGCAGCAAACTGGACAGCAATGAGCAGAGGAGTAGCTTTCCACGATCACAACGAGATTTCGACTCGGGCAACGATCAAGGAACTCGAGTAAAATATTGAACACAACACAGAAACTAGTTCTCCTCTGGTTCCTTGGTGTATATTTAGTATGTATTTAACTATTTTTTGCTTAAGTTGTTCTAGGTATTTTTGCTCTAAAATTTCCAACCTCTCCCTTTACAACGAACACCAAGAAAATATATATAAAGGGAGAATTCGGTTTGGAATGGGGGAAACGAATCAAAAATCCGAATAGGAAAGGGCCCATCCCCAATTGAAATTTCAAAATTCTTTCACAATTAAGGAGAGACACCTTTTCTTGCAATTTTTGCTCCATTCCGAAAGAGGAAATGGGAGAAAACGCATGCCTCTGTCCGCTGTTGCGACATTAAATGGATAGGAACGTTGGAGAAGAAAACAAAATTCGCAGTGTACGCTCTCTGTTTCTTTCTGCTTTCTGTCTGATCGCTGCTGTGTTAATGCTGCTTGGGGATTGTTGTTAGTTGTTTGTCGCCTCTGGGATGGTAACATTGAAATGGTCTTGCTGTTTAACAGCGAGTTGGGCTGGGTAAAAGGGCAAAAGGGATGGGCTACAGAAGTGTTGTGTTAAAAGGGGAATTGGAATGGGAATTGAAGTGGGCTTTTGCAATTGGAATTTGGGATGTACATCTGTACATATTGATGTTGGTTTGAATTGGAAAAAAAAGGTGGGCCAGGGGTTAATTGAATTGGGTTTAAAGGTTAGGTGTAGATTGATTTAGGAAATTAGCCAAATCGAGTTGGTTAGCAAATTCGGCTAAGATTTAACTAAAACTGAATTGATATGATTAATTAGTGATCCCAGAAATTATTATAATAAATTCGATATAAGCATGAAATTTATTCTTCATTAAAATCTACTTTCGGGGTCCATTTATGGATCCATGGGATCGAGAATTCTATGAAGAAATAAATTTGTTCAATTTGTTCTATATAACAAACATGATCTGAGTGGTATAAATCATTAAGGTCTGGTGAAACCTTAACCCAGTTTTTGTATAACTTTAAAAAGGGATCAGGTAAAATCTTTACCGTCGGTCCATGGTATGACCACCAGTTCAAGAACCAGTTAGGAATTGGGTCAACAAATATGTTTGCACACACCTTGATAAACCAAGTATGTTTATGCCTTTCATTGTTATAATAAAGGACTTTGCTGAAAGCGTTAATATAATCCCAATAAGTGAAATTCGTAGGGATTTTATTGAGGCTGATTTGCCTTTCTTTCATCGAGGATATACCCCAATCTGCAATTGATATAATCTGCTTTATGATCATTTTGGAGAAGTTATAAACGTTCTCACTGGTGTTATAACCTGAGAAGTGCTGAAATTCAACACTACCTGTATTCGTTAAAATGGTCTCGTAATACAAGCGGGTTTTGTATGTGTCACGACCCAAGCCTAGGGCCTAGTGTTGACACCTAATTTTGACCTTCCTCGATAACGATTATTTTCGAGCTTCTTCAATTTCCAACAATTTAAAATAATTAGTTTTATAAAATTTCAAAAAAAAATATAAATAAAT
>JAJOOI010011541.1:0-18441 GCA_029582585.1 Solanum bukasovii
TGGAATTATTTTGTATATTATATATGCACGTGTACTATATATAATGTTTTTTACTATATATATGGATACTATTATATATTCTTTGAGCCAAAGGCACGTAACATGCTAATTTGCTTATTTTGTTGATACCATTTTTCAAAATACATTCACATCGTTAAATTAATTTATGAAAATACTCCTTCAAATTCAACTAAATCTATCACTTTTGATTTTATTAACTCAATTCACCTCATTCGAGCGTGGTCAGTTAACGAGGTTATTTGCACTTTTTCCTCTGTTTTGTATTGGTCTTTCATTTTATGCATTTTCACATGTCATAAATTTATATTTTTACATCATAATATTTCATTATTTATGTCCCGTGCCCTTAAAGAACGTTTGCTCTACTAGGTATAATTTTGATTTCGAAGGACAAAAATTAAAAATCAGCCTATTTAAAAAGCAAAAATTGAACACCGACTCATTCAAAAAGGCAAATCATAATCTATTGATTTATTAACTTAGCCAATTTTAATCCGTCCAAATTCATTTATGTAAATTTCTTTTGCCCTTGATATTTTTCAATTTATGGTTCTTAAAAGTTGTTGTTGGCATTTTTCAATTAACGTCTTGATTATAGTGCTTGCAAGCCATTCTATATTCTAACCAAATCTTGTTATTTTATATATTAATATACCTTTATTCATTAAAGAAGCCAAAATGAACAAGGTAAAAGAAGAGTATACAAGTATACAACCGTTTCAATAACGGAAAAAATTTGTTAGAAGCATCGTTATCTTCATGAACGGACTCTCCAATACGTGATTCTAAATTTAGTTAACCCTAATATGATACTGAATATCGGATAATAAACAAAAAATTAGCTTTGATTGATTATTTATTTTTCACGAAAGTAATCCTACCCACCATCAAATAAGACACGACAAAAAAAAGAATTAATAAAATTCTCTCTTATTTTCATTGACGTAAGGCAGGTCACATAAAAAGACTGATAAGCTTTTAGGTTGATGACAACTCTTGAAAAGAAATAAATATGATATTTTAGATAAATTTCATATCGAAATGAGAAATTAAAGTGTAGTAAATTTCTTTTATTAAGTATAACACAAATCAATATACATAGAATATCACAATATAAAAAAAAAACATATTATAGGCTAAAACTTTGAGAATTTTTTTTATGAATTTTGCTATCAACATCATCATAGTCTCAAAATGGAAATCAACCAACTATTACAATAAAATACTATTTTTATCAGACAAATATTCTTTTTTTCATTTACAAAATGTAATGTCACCATCTCCTTTTTGTAACCCCACGTTAGAAAAGAAGATTATATTTTAAATTATTTTCCTTTGCTTTTTACCCGTTGAGATGAGAAATATCATCTTCTAGTATTTTTCCTCGTAGTGGAGTTTGATATCGTATTAAAATTTGATTAAATTTAAATTTATATATTATAAAATTTAATTTTAAAAAAATATTTTTAATAAGAATTTTTTCACTATAAATTTGAATAAAAAGTTTCTAATTTAAAATGAAGAAATTTCTGTCATTCCATCACAGTTCTTGATTTTAGTAATTTATGAAATTTTCCCCATTTGGAGACTGAGTGGACCATGGAGTCTTTTTATTTTTAGACTAGTTGTTCATTTGTTGGGCGGTCACCGCCAATAAGACTTGTAATAATTATGAATTCGATATATTGACGAGGTAAAAAATATTTATATAATTAAACTATTTAAAAAATAATTATAAGTAATTATATTTAATAATAGTAATATGTAATTTAGAATAAATAGTTAAAAATGTTATTTTACGTTAAATTACATAGGGTAGAGTTAGCTAGGTATGTGAGGAAATTCTTCTGAATCCTTTCATCGTAATGTATATCGTAAACATAAGATGTTAAATCCTCATGAATTTCATATATTTCTATGAATTTAATTTTCTTTATTTAAACTGAGGCTTTCTATAAGTTATTAACATTGAAAACGTAATTATGCAAGTGAAAGTGTATTTTTTTAAATAAAAAAATTCACTTTTAGGTGAAATAATTATATATACTTTAATAATTTTATAAATGTTCAGAGTTTATAAATATATATTTTTTCTATATATGCACTAATAACAGTTGAGTCCTATTAATCTTTTATTCACATTGACCAACTAAAATTAGCTTATATTATGGTTAACAAGATATGCTGAGTAGTGGTCAAGAAAAAGTGAAATCCACTATTTTTTATATATTTAAAATTTAATACATTTATTATAAAAAGTAATTTTAATTCATGTATCTACTATTACTTTCTTAATATGCTATACAATTTTTTGACAAACATTATTTAATTGACCACCTTTTCGTCAATGTAGCTAAGATATTGATAATTATGGTGCATTCAAGGGCGGAACTAGTAATCTGCATACATGTTTGTCATAATCTAACAAATTTTGTTCAAACATATATTTGTATTAATAAATTTATTAAATATATATAAATATTATATTTAAAATTGATTATTATCACTTAAAATTATTATTATAAAATTCATAACCTATAAAATTGAATCATCTCTCAGTGGGGAACATGATTTTTTTTTTGTTGGCTTGAGGTTCCCATAAATGACTTTCAGTTTTTCTAGTTTTATTATCAGAATATATAACTTATTCCATTCACATTTTCATATTATTCATTATTCATACTTACCAGATCTGGAAATATGGATCATAAGGACAGTTGTGCTATCTCAATTTTTATTTTACTGTATTAAATTATTAAAATTATTTTTTAAAATAATAAAAAAAAGTCATTCTATTTTACTCGAATAATATTCAACTTCAGTTCTCTTGTTTCAATTTGTGTGGCTTGATCGAATATAAAGGGCGAACTAATAACTAATATCCAATATGAATTCAGACATATAATTTTCAATTGTTAATAAAATTTACATATTTAAAATTATATATAAAGTACTATATGAATTGCAATAGTTAATTATTCAAAATATTTTGAAATATCATAATTAAAAAAAAAGTTAACATTTTACTCGTTAAATAATAATTTGAGCATATAAAGTTAAACATAAGAAATATACTATATATTATATTAATATGTATGTATCATAATAACAAAGTACAAGGTTATCATGGACATGAAGCCCTTCCAAACTCGTATTAATTATCAAATAACAACCTAATAAAAGTAGTTCCTAATTTGTCTGCTTTAATAGCTTCTTGAGCAAACAAAGAAGGAACTCATGTTAAATAGTCAAAAGAACAAAATTTCTTCTTCCTTGTTGCATCATTTTGCTTATATAAGTCTGCTATCCTGTTCTGCTCCCTATAGTTATTGGTGCATGTATACACCTATATACAATGTAAACACTATGAGAAGTTTCAAATACAACTAGGAAGAAGGTAAATATGCTAGTAGAGCTCAAGCTTCGATGGGCAGAATTATCAGATATCTGTGTTGATTGAAGATAGTATAGATATCTGATAAAATAGTTGAACTGCACGCAAACAGACCCGAACAACTTAGTATGCTAGTGATCAAGTATTTCAGGTATAATATCAAGAATAGGCTTCCATCCTTTAGCATTAGTTATTGTACTTTCTTCAACAATAGTAGTACTCTTGATCATATCATCAACTTTGATTATTCCACCTTCACTACTACTCAACAATTCTTGCAACTCTTTCTTAGAAATGACAATTTTAACCCTAATAACCTCTTTCTTTTGGTGATGATCATGATTAGCTTCTAATAATTCAACTTGATCATTTGCAAACTTGACCTTCTCATGATCATTTACTAATTGATCATCATTTGCAAACTTGACCTTCTTTTTCACTTGATCATTTGCAAACTTGACCTTTTTCTTGGCTGATTTTGGAGGAGGTTGCTTTGGTAAACTAGGCAAAAGATAATAAATTTGGCCACCTAGCAAGTCATCATTTGGTTGAAGATGTTGATTTTCAATGACTTGATGGGAATTAGAAATTACATGGCTAGAAAATTGTGATAAAATTTGATGAACTTTGATGGGAGCTTTGTATTCAAGAATTTTTCCATCTGTTTTCATCACTTTTACAACTTTTTCTTGAAGAACTATGCAATTTCCCATTGTTGGTATATTGAGTATTAATGTTTATTTGTTGTTTGGAGCATATAGTTGTGTTTGCTTTTTATAAAGAAATGATGTTTGTAAATGCCCCTTGGAATAAGGAATATTACAAGCATAACCTTAGAACATTTGGACCCCACCTAGTTGATTTTTTGTTGTTGATGTGTAATTGAGTGCTTATAATAAGAGTCTTAATATATCACTAGATTGATATGATTATGCTCTATTTGAAACTTTCTTCCCATTTACCTTTGTGAATAGGGTAAGAACAGATTTAGAATTTAAATTTGATAAATTCAATATTTAGGTTTTTATTGTCGATAGTTTTGAAATATGAAATTCAAATATAATATTTGCTTAAAATTAGATAGTTATCTATATTTTATGTTAGAAATATTGGATTAAGTTGAATCTATTGTTTACTCTCTCTATCCGTTAGTATTTATGATTAAACCCAATTGATAAAAAAAAAAGGACATGCTATAGCTAGCTAGTTTAATTTTTTCTTTTTCCCGAGCCAATAGAATAGCGTTACTAATTACTTGTATAAAGAAAATACATATTTCATCTAACTAAACTTCAAAACTAACTCATAAAATAAGAATTACGCAAAATCATATAAGGGGATAACAATATATTCTCTCAACTAATATGAAAGATTATATGTAGTATGTAATTGCATGTCCAAAACATTTTTTGGGGTGGTGGGTGGGTGGGGGTGAGGGGGATTTGGGAAGGGAGAATACAATGATGTTCGAACCTCCATTATTAAGGTGAAGGTGTGGACAGTTCGTTACACCTAAAATTGTGTATAAAAAGTTGACAATAGATATTACATAGGGAATATCCGATCAATAACTTAACTCATGAGGTGAGGAGAAGAAGATGAATTACATATAAATTTGACTTGGTAAAACTTATTTTCCTCTCATGGGTTAAAACAAGAATGTAACACTAGTAAGGGCCACTAAAACAATTGCAAGTGGTTGACTATTATATGCACCATAAATTGGTATACTTAATTACCTAATTGGTACTTCATTGACTCCTCTTCTATTGCACAATTAATTGACTATTATTTTTCTTGTTTGTTTTTGACATAGTGTGACTGATATTTTGCGCAAAAAACTCGGTTTTGGCATCTTTTATTGTTTTTCTCATTTCATTTGTGATATTTTAATTTGTTAGAACTATAGAAATAGTTTATCTTGATTTTCTTAATATATTTTAGTAATATAGGCACACATGATCTTGATATTGAATCATATACCTCACTTTTGTAACACAATTCGGTCCATTGATAAGAGCGCAACACATTATATATGAGTTTGACACACATTATAATATTTATGTGAAGACGAGTAAAAAAGGGATCTATTGAAATCATGCATTAAAAAATTTCTATATTATAAAAAAAATGTAAATAATCTCTTTTTTGGTTTTCTTTTGGGTGTCTGAAACCCATATTGAATCCCGATTAAATTCGAATTCGCGCAGGAAAGTTCCATATTGGAGGTAAAACACTCCCTAACAGAGGTAACTCCGTACCCAAGGGAACTAAAACCTGAAACTTCTTGTTAAAAATGAAAAGTACTTACCACTCCACCATAACCCTGATCGGTAAAATAATCTTTACTATTAAGTAATGCATGAACGTGGACTTGAGTTAATCAAGTCTCTCAAGTTGTGTGGTCCACCTAACTATTCACTATATTAACTAGTGGCTAATTAAACCACTCTTGCTATTTGCTGGGTTTAATTTATCAATCAATTAATTACCTCAAATAAAATGCTGATTAGGATAAGATTAATTAGTGGCATGTAATTATAACTTTTCCATTTTGGACTTAGCAAATCATTAATTAATTAAAGACACTTTTCAAGCTTGATCCACACGCCTGAAAATGTATTTGATAATATGTAAGATGCTATTACATCTCTATTCATATTTTATGTCTTTTAATATTCTTGATATATTGCTTAAGAGTTACATTTCATAACTTTAATCATAAGAATAGTTGTTTAAATTTCTGGAATGTGAAAGTTTGTCGAAACACTAATATCCGAAACCAAAATCAAATTAAGTTGCGAAGAGATTGTCAGTATATTTAGAATCGTCTTTAATAGAAAATGTGTTACCTTAAAGTGGTTTGAGAGGTGTAGCTTCTATTACTATTTATGTTCAGTCTTTTTGTAGTGATTTTCTTATATAAATTCAGATAGTTGAGTTTCAAAATGGGTACTTACTGGACCCCCAATGGGTTTGGGTTGAGAGATATAGCTTCTACTATGATCGATATTCAATCTATTTGTTGTGACTTTCTGATATGAATTCGAATTAGTCGAATTTCAAAATGAATTTGTACACTAAATCGCTAAAGTGATTTGAGAGATATAGCTCCTACTATAATGTTCAGTCTATTTAATATTTATAATGAATTTTCGATGTAAATCCAAATTAATTAAGTCAAACACGTATTGAATATTGAACGATTTTTTTCCAAAAATAAATCAAACAAAAAGGAGATATGACTGTGATTGAGGCCCATTTGAACATTCGAGAAATATGAAAATAAAAAAAAGTGAATGCATAGTAAACAAGTGCTTGATGATGTTATCAACACGCAAAACACCCACATTCTTAGCTCCCCCAAACCCCCACTTTATATATATATATATATATATAATAAAATTAATTTGTTGGTGATAATAAATAAGAACATTAATAAAGAGTACTAACTGCTTCTACAAAAAAATATTTAGCCGTAATTAAGCTATTTTTATTAATTAATTACAGCTAAATATCATTTTTAATATAGTTTATGTGTATGAGGAACTAATAGAGCTAGATATTTTTCATGGTAGGGTTTAGAAATTGCATTACAAATCACATTTCATAAATATATATGTGGTTATTGTTATTTATCGATTTGTCTGTCCCAATAATTAATTCTTGCTGATCATATCTTACAGGGATCATCAAATGAATAGCAATAAGTTTGATTTAAAGAAGCTCATATATGAAACAACACAATCTTAAAAGTGTAGCACTTTCATTTGAAACTTTACATATGTTGTTTTCTGGTCTCTAAAATGATGACAATGACAATATTTATTACAAATCCAACAATAATCTCTTTTTTTTGGTTAATTTATTCTCCCAAATAATTGAGTTGCAAGTGTAATGATTTAATAGTGTACTTAAACAAACATTTTGTTTGCCCTCAAGAGATAGGTTGAATAATTACCTAGAATGAGTTAGGCCTAAAATTTATATCTTTATCAAAATAACAGAGTCAGACTAATTCTAATTCTTAATTTACTCGGCCTCCATATTGCATCGTTCACAATTCAGTTAGTATGCATGGATGTGCAGAGTACGTAGAAATATTGAGTTAAGTCCCACATTGATGGAGGGATTAGAGACTTGTTCTCCTTAGAGCTTGAACAATTCTCACCTTCTAAGTTAATTTTTTCGAAATTAATTTAAGTGCAAGGTCATTTCTTTATCGCACAATGTAATAATACAATTTTCTTATTTATTTTTTTAGAAAAAAGATATCTTTCATGATTGGACACTATTTTACCCAAAAATAAAGCACAAGAATTATATAGTTATACAGAGACATCAATTTTGAGAACAAAACCTTATATTATAATGAATGGTACAAAAATTATAAATCACATAGATATTTGTATAACTAATCAACTTGTACAGATCCAAAAAATAATAATTAAAATAAAATAACAAGTAATTAGAATATTAATATAATATATAATCATAATAGTAATTAATAACAATAACAACATATTTATATTAGTCATTAGAGAAGCCTGAAGAAGGTAAGATATATGTGTACGCAAATCTTAATTACTTCTATCATTAGGGGGAAGAGGGGATGTTTCTGATTGATATATGGACGTTTAAAATAAACGATGTCCAGTTTTTAGAAATAAGATAATACTGATAATATTGTAAGACATTTATATATATTATTATAAAAATAATTAAGATCTACCTGATGCAATAGCAACTAAAAGACAAAAAATTAAGCAAGAAACTTTGCCATTTGCAAATAGTGATTTAGTGAGCTTTATACCTTGATTGTCCATTGTTCAATTTATCAACTTAAACTATTTTTTTCGAGTTTTATACCTAATTTTTATCACCTTTTATTTATTTATTAAAACATACTTCGATATGTTGAGTTGACCTATACGAGATTATTATCTATTGAGAATAAATATATAGCCAACTAAACATTGAGGTGTGTTTTCGTTTGAAATCTTACATATATTGTTTTCTTGTCTCTAACTGATGACAATATTCATAGGCCATAGCAAATTCAACAATAATCTTTTTTTTGTGTGGTTAATTTACCCTCCCAAACAAGTGCATGTATTAACACCTAGAATGAACTTAGATGGCTTTCATTTTTCTTCACATTAATTTAAATTTAAATTTAATGAATTTGAACTCTAAAGTCTTCTTATAGTTTTGAATTCACTGTACTTAAGAAACTATAGGTTTAAATCTAACATTTTTTGTTGAAAATAAACTGCGCTTATGCATTATGTTATACATCGAAAATAATGAATTTGTATAAACTTAATATTTATGAGTTGCATATATCCCTACTTCAAGACCTATGGTCAAGTGATATATACCACACTAGTACAAATAATGCAAAAATTAAGGGTTAGAAAATCAACCGACATGGTCGATCCAAAAATTTGAGGGAAAATCGATCTTAGTCCGTTAGTTTTTATTATTTTTTTTAAAAATACTTTATAGAAGCTCGATGGATTTTTAATACAAAATTGAGAAACTTCAATAAAAGGATGAAAATAGTTCATCAAAAAGCATATATTTGGTTGAGTGGCAGAATTATCCAAAAGTCATAAAAAGTACTTAAACTTGATTTCATGTAGCGATATTTAATACGTATATTTTTTAAAAGTCGATATTGTCCATCAACTTTTAAAACTGATAAAAATTGACGGACAAGATTAGTTGTCCCTCTATTTTAACTGAATCTGGCCGCCATTACTTTAAATACAAAGCACCAAAATCCTACATCATTAGGTACATCGGTTTGGGCCAATATACTGACCATATTCATTAGTTTTGGCCCTCGTTTTGACCAATTTTTTTTAAAAAATTGTTCAAAATATTTAAAATAATTACTGTTAAAGAAAATATACTTTAACTCTTTAAATATTAATTAGGACATAAATTAAAATAAATGGAGTAATATTTTGAGATTTTGTTTAAAATAATTGAACCAAACATTTAATATAATTCAAATTTCTAGCATTAGAGTTTTACTATTTAAAATCATTGCTTAAAGAAATGAGATAATCTCTTCCCTAATTTAAATTACTTTTGAACATTGACACAAGTTGTGAGTATATATTTCTTCCATTATTCTTAAATTATTCGCTTTTGGGTCCCCCCACACAAAATAATTAAAGCTGACGATAGTCGATATATATATATATAGAGAGCGCTATTTGGAGACATCATTTAGAGATCAAAGACTTATATATATTAATATTAAACGATACGAAAACTATACATTACATAGTTTTTTTTTCCAAAAGACTAATATTAAATCTAACAACATTTTGTCTTGCAACAATCTGTGCCATCATTGGTGACACATTTAAATAAACATTTGCAATATGAAGTACCATTTTTGTGTAATTTGCATATGGCACTATCAACATAGTGAGGATATGCTCGTGGAAGACATGTTAACATACATTCAAGATCAGGATCACCAAGTTTGCAAATATGATTAATTTCACGATTGCATTCCAAAGTTGTATTTGTTCCATATATCATTGGTACGATTCTCATATCTGCATTTACAAAAATTAAAATAAGAACAATAACGATAATACTGTATTAATGTAATTTCATAAGTGGTGTCTGAAGAATTGAAGGCAGAGCGAGTATATGCAGATTTTACCCCGACCTTGTAGAGATAGAGAAGTTTCAATAGACATCCTTGTCTGATTTCATAAGTAGTGTCTGAAGAGGGTACATAGTGTACATAGACCTAATTACCCCTACCTCATAGAGATAGATAAGTTGTTTCCGACAGACCATGGTGTAATTTCATAAGTGGTGTCTGAAGAGGGTACATAGTGTACGTACATATACCTTACTCCTCTACCTCATAGAGATAGAGAGGTTGTTCCCAATAGACCTTAGTGTAATTTCATAAGTGGTGTCTGAAGAGGAAACAAAGTGTACACAAACCTTACACCTACCTCGTAGAGATAGAGAGGTTATTTCCAACAAACCCCAATATAATTTCACAAGTGGTGTATGGAGAGGGCACAAAATGTACATAGACCTATACGCCCTACCTTATAGAAATAAAGAGAGGTTGTTTCCAACATACCTTAGATGTGTAATTTCATAAGAGCTGTTTGAAGAGGGTACATAGTGTACATATACATTACTGCTATCTCATAAAGATAGAGGGGGAAATTTCAGAAGTGGTGTATGAAAAGGACACAAAGTGTACACAGACCTTACTCCTACCCTTATAAAGATAGAAGGTTGTTTCCGACCGACCCTCAACTTAAAATAAAGCCATATCCAATCAATTAGAGAAAGGAAATACATAGATAATATAATTGAGATATACCTGATACAATAGCTATAGCAAGGAGGACAAACAATAAACCAAGAAACTTTGCCATTTGAAATCTACAATATTCTTCTTTTTCTTTTTTCCTTCTTTTTGGGTTGATGAACTCTTGACTTGGGCTTCCTTTTTATACTTGTTTTTGCACTACATTTTTTGGTGTCTAATTATTATAGTTATTAGAATACTATATATGGTTATAGCCTAGGAGAATTGAATGAATTTTGGCATTTAATGATTTTACCATTTATGGATATAAGAATATGCAAATAATTATATTAATTATTAACTTTACAAACAAGTCAAAGATTTTTGTTAGTTTAATTATTTTTTCAAAAAAGTTTAAACTTATCTTGTGACTTCTATTGCAACAAATCATAAAATAAAGTTTTTATTCACTAGACCAATTCATGGTATGTAGATTGATCTATGGCCCATAGACTGAATCCGTGAATGTGAGACAGTAGCTATATTTTATGAAGTTTAATTCACGTACGGTATGTGGTCTGATTCGTGATCCATGGTTCGAGTTCGTGAAACGTTAAAATTACTTATGTTTCTGAAGTTTGATTCATGAGTCCAGTCTACGATGTGGTCTGATTCACGATTCGTAGATTGTGTCCTTGAAACTCAAGCTTATATTCACATATTTCTTTGTTTTGGGTCAAGTCCCACACTATTCTCTCAAAAAATAAAGTTGAGAATATATATAATTATTTGTAGATATGAGATCAAAAACTTATATATTAATAAACGGTATGAAATGTATGGATTACATAGATTTTCATATAACGAAAATTAACTCATGTGACATTTTGTTGAATCCAACACATCAATAAGGTGCAAGTTCAGATATTTTTGCAATCTTCAATTGTTCATCTTGATGTATGTCTTCGTTACAAGTATATTCACATCTGCAACATGTAGAACCATCTTCGCGTGACTTACACCAAAAATAATCAACATGAGCACCTACTGCATCTTCACATGGTTTCCTACATTGACCTTCATGTTCATTAAGGGTGCAAATATTATTACCAATATCAATAGTGCAATCTTTTCCATATACCATTGGAACAATTCTCATATCTGCATTCACAAAAATTAAAATAAAATAAAAAGTTAGAACAATAATATATTCAGTGTAATTCTACAAGTGGGATTTGGGGTATGCAGATCTACTACTACCTCGTAGAGATAGAGAGATTGTTTATGATATAAACGTATCGAAATAGTTTTAAAAAGAAAATACTTAAATAGTATAATAATTGCTAAATTGTAAAGTATATGTATATAGATCTACCTAATGAAATAGCAAAGAGGACAAAAAATAAAGCAAGAAATTTTGCCATTTGCATTTTGCAAATATTTTTCTTTCTTCTTTGTTTTTTGGGTTGATGAACTCTTGACTTGGGCTTCCTTTTTATACTTGTTTTTTTTACAACAAGAACATTAATTTTTTTTATATCTATTATTATAAAATAATTATTAGAATCCTATATGGATATAAGAGAATTGACTAGATTTCTCAATAAATGATTTTATCATTTATTATTAATATTAATATATTAAGAATCTGCAAATAATTGTATTAATTATTGACTTTTTATAAACAAGCCAAAGATTTTTGTGATTAATTATTTTTTCAAAAATTCCAAAGTTATCACGTGGGATTAATTCATTATTGTCTTTAGACTATACTTTTATTTCAACAAACTATTAACTGTGACAAAATTACATCAAATGTATTTTTAAGCCGTTCAAAATACTTAAAATAATTATTATCAAAGAAAATATACTTTAACTCTGCTAATATTTGTCAAAACATGTCAACTAATGTCACAATCCTGACTTGCAGTGAGTGGCAACCATACTAATCCTCGGTAGTAGGAGAACCAACTGATTATTCACACACAATCTATTAAGCAATCAAAATAATCAGTTTTAAAGATTTCTAAGCAATATTTCAATAAATTAAATGAGATTTGTAAATGTACAATTTTTTTAATTGTCTAAAATAAGGGAATACAATCCCAAAACAAGGAAAACATGAGTTGAAAGAGTCTGAGTCCAAACAAATGGACTAAGAAGATAAAGAGGAATCCATAGCAGCCCGAAGGAAGCAGCTCACCCTTGGATCCAGATAATGGAAGTCTCACAGTTGAAATCGCGAAGCAGACGCCTAAATATGCTCTATATTCAATCATATAGTGCAGTATTAGTACACAATCATAGTGTACTGGTAAGATCATCGACTAATTCTAGTTATATGAAATATTTCATCAAAGAGCATATATATGGTCGAGTCGTAGAATTGTCCAAAGTCATAAAAAGTACCTGAATTTAATTTCATGTAACTATATTTTATGTGTATATTTCTTAAAAATCGACATTGCCCATCGACTTTTAAAACTGATAAAAATCGACGGACAGAGTTGGTTGTCCCTCTATTTTAGCTGAATCTGTCCGTCCAAACTTTGAATACGACGCACCAAAATCCTATGTAATTAAGTACATCAGTTTGGGTCAATATACTAACTATGTCTGTCAGTTTTGGCCCTCGTTTTTTAGCCATTTTTTTGTGACAAAAAATAAATCAAATATTCTTTTAAACAGTTCAAAATATTAGAAAATGTTTGAAATCATTTTTGTCAAAAAAAGTTGTGAAACCCCTCTTAAGACTAGAAGTCTCGCATCGACAAAACACATGAGAGATATTGGGTATATAAGTGAGCAGGTCTTACCAACTAGTGAAGCATTTTCATAGCGAAATCCAAATTATAAATTCTTTTACTTATGTAACGAGCAAAACTACTCATGATTTTAAATCATAAATTCGTCATTTAGATATTGAGTGATCAAGTGAGAAATTTCGAATTTCTTCCATAGTTCTTTTTCACGCACACAAGATAAAATTGAGAATATATATAAAGACAATAATTTTGAGATCAAAGACTTATATGTATTAATAATAAACGATACGAAAACTATAGATTACATAGATATTTTTGATACAACTAATTAAATCTAACAACATTTTGTCTTGCAACAATTTATGTTGTAGTCATTGGCGCATGTATATGAACATTTACAATATGAAGTACCATTGTTGTGTAACTTGCACCATGCCTTATCGATAGGTTCAGTATATGTTATTGAACCACATGGTAGCATACATTCATCATCACTAGTGCAATTCGAATTAAATTTAAGATCATTACATACAAAAGTAAATCTTTCTCCATATACCATTGAAACAATTCTCATATCTGCAACATTAAAAAAAAAATATAATAAGAACAATTGTAATAACATAATAGTGTTATTTCATAAGTGGTGTCTGAAGAGGACACAAAGTCATGTACACATCAGATCTTACCTTTACCTCGTAGAGATAAAAGAGATTGTTTTCAACAGACTCTCGCTAGTGTAAGTACATATATAAGTGGTGTTTGAAGAGGGTACATAGTGTACACAAGCCTTACCCCTACTTCATAGAGATAGAAATGTTGTTTTAAATCGACCCTAGTGTAATTTCATAAGTGGTGCATGTGAAAAGGGCACAAAGTCATGTACACAGACCTTACCTTTACCTCATAGATAAAGAGGTTGTTTTCGACAAACCCTCACTAGTGTAATTTTATAAGTGGTGTCACAGACCCCTACATCTTGTAGAAATAAAGAGGTAGTTTTCGACAGAACTTTGCTAGTGTGATTTCATAAGTGGTGTCTGAAGAGGACACTAAGTGTACAGACCTCACCTTTACCTTGTAGAGATAAAGAGGTCTCGCTAGTGTAATTTCATAAGTGGTGTCTGAAGAGGGCACAAAATCGTGTATACAGGCTTTACCTCCTACCTTGTAGAGATAGAGAAGTTGTTTGTGACAACAAATTCTTAGTTAGTGTAATTTCATAAGTGGTGTATGAAGAGGGTAAATAGTATATACATGCCTTACCCCTACCTCGTAAAGGTAGAGAGGTTGTTTCCAACAAATCCTAGTGTAATTCATATGTGGTGTCTGGAGAGGAAACACGATCATGTATACATACCTTATGAGATAGAGAAATTGTTTGTGACATACCCTTGACTTAAAATAAAAGGAATACATATAAATAATATAATTGAGATATACCTGATGCAATAGCTATAGCAAGGAGGACAAACAATAAACCAAGAAACTTTGCCATTTGAAATCTACAATATTCTTCTTTTTCTTTTTTCCTTCTTTTTGGGTTGATGAACTCTTGACTTGGGCTTCCTTTTTATACTTGATTTTGTACTACATTTTTGGTATATAATTATTATAGTTATTAAAATACTATATATGGATATAGGAGAAATAATGGATTTAGCATTTGATGATTTTACCATATACGAATATAGGAATGTGCAAATAATTTGTTTTAATTATTGACTTTATAAACAAGTCAAAGATTTTGTGACTTTAATTATTTTTTCAAAAATGTCTGAAGTTATTCTGTAGAATATGGGATTAATTCATGGATTGACTTTAGACTAGACTTTTATTACAACAAACTATTAAATATATTTTTTTTGTGACAAAAGAATAGATTATTTTTCTAAACAATTCAAAATATTTAGAGAGTATTTAAAATAGTTATGTTTCATAGAAAATATACTTTGACCCTCCAAATATTTTTAATTAAAATGCATAAATTAAAATAAATGGGGTAATATTTTGAATTTTTGTTTAAACAATTGAAGCAGAATATACTAGCATTAGAGTTTTACTGTTTAAAATCATTGCTTAAAGAGATCAAATGAGATGATCTCTTCTCTAATTAGTAGTAGAAAAAAAATAAGATCTAATGGTAAAAAAAAAATTAAACTATTATCGTTTTGTGAATTTCATATATTAATGGTTCATTATTTTATTTACCTATCTAAGCTACTATCTTTTTGCGACTTTTATATCTAAATTATCAAAAAAAATATTTATTAAAACACATATTGATATGTTGTATTACCTTACACATGCTTTTTATTCATTAAGAACAAATATTTGACCTACTGAACATCGAAACGTATTTACATTTCAAACTTTACACATGTTATTTTCTGGTCACTACAATGATGACAATATTCATAACAAATCCTTTTTTTTTTGTTAGTTTGCTCTCCCAAACAAATCATTTAAAACAATGATTTTGTGTGTCATGAAGAAATAGCTTGTCCAAGTACTTATAAGCAAAGGCAAATCTAGGATTTTTCAAATATGGGTGCACCAAGAAAAATGTACTAACTGGAAATTGATCCTTAAGTTCTCAAGGTCAAAAACTCAATTAGACTTCTTATAGTACGGGTGCAAGAATATAATATAATACAAATTTTAGAAAATATATACATAAAATATCTAGTTTTACGAAGAGACCGCGAGTTTAGATGCCCTATTATTTGCCTTTAAATTCGCCACTGCTTATAAGGCCGCCTACTTAGAATAATGTACTTAGGTAGCTTTCACTTTTCTTCGCATTGAGAATTTAAATTTGATGAATTCGATCTTTAAAGTCTTCTTATAGCTTTTAATTTATTGTACTTCAATATTTAGAAGTTTAAATCAAACATTTGTTGAAAATAAAGCATGATTATGTATCCATATTATGTTCTACATTGAAAATATTGAATTATATCATGAATGATCAATATATACGAGTTGCATATATTCCTAAATTCCTATATATGAGTTTTTTAAATTCATGTAAATTTGTCTCAAAAAATCAATTACACATTTAAACTATCATGACGATTTATTACACATTTTTACCACTCAAATTATTCTATGTTCATCTTTTTTGTGAGGGAATATATGTATATTTCTTTCATTATTTTCAATTATTCGTTTTGGATCAAGCCTTGTACTATTTTCTCCAAAATAAAGTTGAGTTATTAATTATATGAAAATCTATGTAATTTAATTTATAGTTTTCGTATAACGTTCATCGATATGTAACGTTTGATCTCAAAACATCAATAAGATGCACGTTCAGATGTTGTTGCAATCTTCAATTGTTCGTCTTGATTATGTCTTTGGCACAAGTATATTCACATTTACAAAATGTAGAACCATTTTTGCGTAACGTACACCACACAAAATCAACAGGAGTTGCTAATGCATCTTCACATGGTTGCCTACATTTCTCATCAGGTTCAGACATGGAGCAAATATTAAAACCAACATCAAGAGCACATGGTTTTCCATATACCATTGGAACAATTCTCATATCTGCATTCACAAAAATCAAAATAAAATAACAAGAATAACAACAGTAATAATAATATATTCAGTATAATTTTATAGTGAGGTCTGAGATATGAAGACCTTATTCCTAATAATAACATATTCAGTATAATTTGACAGTGAGGTTTGGGAATATGCAGGCAGACCTTACCCCTACCTCATAAAAATAGAGAGATTGTTTTTTATAGACCTTCGCCTTAAAATAAAGCATATGTATATATAAAATTTTGAGATTTACCTGATGAAATGGCTATAAAGAGGATAAAAAATAAAGCACGAAACTTTGCCATTTGCAAATATTAATTTTTAATTTGAAAGCTACAATACTTTTTTTTTGGGTTGATGAACTCTTGATTTGTGATTCCTTTTTATACTTTTTTATTTGACAACAAGAAGATTACATTTTTGGTATTTTATTTATTAAAGTACTATATGTAGAATGATTAAAAGGATTTCACATTTGATTATTTTACCATTTTAGACTAAATAATTTTATTGTAACAAATTACTAGCATTAGAGTTTTACTAGTTAAAATCATTGCTTAAAGAGATGAGATGATCTCTTCTCTAGTTAGAAGTATAAAAAAATTAAATGTTAAATGACAAAAAAACATATCTAAATTATCATTTTTTCGAGATTTCTTATCTCAACTGTTCATTGTTCTATTTATTTATCTAAACTATCACCTTTTGCGAGTTTCATATTCAACTATCATCACTTCTTTTTTTATTAAAATATGCCTTGATATATTGAGTTAGTCTACACGCACTTGTTATCGAATTTACCATCAAAATGTGTTTTCATTTGAAACTTCATATAAATTGTTTTCTGGTCTAAAAATGATGATAATATTCATAGAAAATCTAACAACATTTTTTTCTTTTTTACTCTCCCAAATAAGTGCATATGGAATGACTTAATATTATATTTAAACAAATTTTTTTTTTGTCATGAAGAAATTGTTTGACCAAGTACAAACAAAGAACTTACTTAGCTTTCATTTTTCTTCTCATTTAGAATTTAAATTCAATTAATTTGGTTTTGACCTTTAAACTCTTCTTAAAGATTTTAATTTATTGTACGTAAAAAAGTATTCGTTGAATTTATTGAATCTGTAAATAATTGTATTAATTATAACTTTATAAACAAGTCTAAGATTTTTGTGACTTAAATTATTTTTCAAACAAGTCCAAAGTTATCCTGTGGAATGTGGGATCAATTCATGAATCCTCTTTAGACTAAATTTTTATTGCAACAAATTATTATTTTTTTGACAAAAGAATAGATCAAATATATTTTTTAACAAAATCAAAATATTTTAAATGGAAAAACACTATAAGAAAAGTGTAAATTACATTAGGATTTTCCTGGGGATTAGTATGAAAATTTG
>JAJOOI010011542.1:0-28823 GCA_029582585.1 Solanum bukasovii
TACTTTATCCTGCATGCTCAGTACCTTTCAAGTACTGACGCATACGTGCGCTACATCTTCTCGTGATGTAGGTTCAGGTTCTCAGCATCCAGATCACGCTTAGATCGATTCACGATCTTCAGTTCAGCAGCATCAGTGGTAAGTCCTCATTCTTCGAGGACCAGTTTTTGCTAGATTTAGTTGGGGCATGTCCCAACATTTCTAGTCAGTTTAGAAGCTTATTTCAGACATAGATAGATTCAGCTTAATATTGAGTTAATAACTTCTTTGTATTAAACTCATCAGGTTTCATTTATCTCAGTTATAGTATATGGGTATTCCCCATCTTTTCATCTTATTTATGATTTAGCTTCCGCACAGTTTCTATTATTCAGATTATATTTAGTATGTTCATGATCATGCCAGCAGGGTTAGCTTGGGATCACTTGTGGTCCTAGTCCCGTGTTCGCGTCTCGGGGGTAGCTCGGGGCGTGACAGCTTCACCCACTATATCCTGCATCTCCCAAGGTATTTTTCATTCACTAGTTAACATTTTCATAATATCGAGTGAGTCAGTTTCTATGATGACCTGTCTGAACTTGTTCATTATACAATATTTCAGACCTTTTAGTGCCACTGTAGCCTCTACCATGTTGTTAGTGGTGATTCCTATCTCTTGTGCCTCTGCAAAGATCAAATCGCTCCTTTCATCCCTTACACAAAAGGAGTAAGTGCCAATTCCTGGATTTTCTTTTGACGATCCATCCGTATTACATTTAATCCAATTAGTGTCTGGCATATTCCAAGTGACAGCTTTATGAAATAGCTTGGGTTTGTCACATTTTAGAAGCTTTACCACTTCCTCCCATATCACTGGACACTGAATCCAAGGATAGGTTTGTTTTATAAATTGGTTGATTGTATTTTGACACTGTTGAAACAATTTGTAAAGATTCACCTCCCTGTCATGTCTTCTTGCACTTCTTCTTTTCTCAAGTTCCCACATAAGAACAACTGGTACTATCTTGAATATCTTTTGTATTTTGACAGTTCCAGTTGCTTTCCACCATGAAATTATAAGTTGTTGTAGATGCACTCCATTTAGCTCAGTACCTGCACAAGAAACAAACTTCTTCCACAACCTTTGAGTTGTGGAAGATGTTAGGCTTAAATGCTCCATAGTTTCTTGTTTATACTCCTCACAACAATGACATCTTGACGCAATTTTCAATTTCACTCTCTTTAAATTTTCATTCGTGGAAATTCTCCTCTTCCACACTCTCCAATGAAAGAAACTGATCTTGAAAGGGAGTCCTTTTACCCATATATTCGACAGCCATTCCATTTCCTCTTTTTTTTCCTCATTATCTTGAAAGCTGATTTCACTGTAAACTCTCCTTTTGTATTGCCCATACACCAAGGACAGTCTGCTTTATAGTTAATCACTGGTTTGATGCTCTCAATGATATAATTAGTCATGTCTTCAGAGCTAACACTCTGAAGTTTATCTTTATTCCACCCATTATTACCAATGAAATCCTTAACTTCCAAATCAGACCTTTTTGTTCCTCCATCTTCAATAAAATATAAAGCTACTTGTTGGATCCAATTGTCATACCAAAAGCTACAATTTTTGCTCTAACTTGCCACCAAATTTCATGTTCCACTTCTTCTGTAACTTGAATCATCATCTTCCAAACATGAGATGCTCCAAGTCCTTTTGCTAAGACTGGATGATTTTTTTTTACAATATTTGTTCCACATGTAAGTTCCCCATAATGAGTTGGTTGTCACTCGAAAGTTCCACCACATCTTGGCAAATAAAGCCTTGGCAACATCATGAAGAGATCTGAAGCCTACTCCACCTTCCTTGAAAGGGTAAAACAGGTCATCCCAGGCCACCCAGTGTTTACCTTTCACTCCTCCTGATTTTCCCCAGAAAAATTTAGCAAACATCTGGTGAATCTTATTGATGATACCCTTAGAAGGGTTTATTGTTGCTAACAAATAGACATGCATAGATACAGTCAAAAACAAGAAATTATATTGTGTGTAGAGATTATTGCTCGACATTATATTTTTAATCAATGCAGATAATAAAAATTACTACCTCTGTTTCAAAATAAGTTGTTTTTATCTTTTTAATTTGTTTTAAGATATGTAGTCTTTCACAAATCAATAAGAAAATAAATTTTTTCTTCCTGATTTATCCTTATTAGAATAAATAAAGTAAAATTTTATGTAAACAAAAAACCGTTAAAGAGATCCTTCTTTTTAAGACATTTGATTAAAAATTTGTAACGAAGAACACTTTTTGCTTTATTAGAGTAATAGTTTACTTACGGGGTCTTCTCAAACTAAAAACATCACGCATTGTTAAATGGAGGAAATACTAGTATTATATACCTTTATTTGAGTAAATTTACGAAGACTCTAACTCTAATTTACCATTGAGCTCCTTCCTTTTCTTCTCATCCGGTTGAGGACACTCCTTAAACAAACTTAATCACAGAAATAACAAAAAGTTAATACCATAATACTATGGAAAAAAGTGCTTAGATAGGATGATATATTTTACGCTTCCATTTCCTCGTTCTTTCGGTTGGTGTGACGATGATTGTGCATTCTCTTCTCGGATGCTCATCAGTATTATCATCTTGTTTATTCATGTAATGACCCGATAGGTCATTTTGGAAATTTAAGTAAAATTAACAATACCCCTTTCGATATCGACCTCGAGTCATTTTCGAATGAGTTTTATAATTTGTTTTGAGCTCTAAGTAAAAAAGTCATGAAATTATGAGAGTTTTTGGTTTCAAAGGCTAAAGTTGTTAAAAAGTGGGTTTTGGTGTCTTTTCGAGTTTCGAGTATCAGAATGGAATTCCATTGATTCCATCAGTCCCAATATAACACCTCGGTCTTAGAAAGAATTTTTTTTAGAAAGAACTAAATTGGAAAGAGCTAGATTGTGAATTTCGCAAGTTAGCCTTAAATTGTGAGTTTTGGGTCAACTTCAAACAATCATAACTTTCAATACAGGATGAGTTAGGTGACCCATAAGGTATCAAATGAAAGATCTATGAGTCTTCTTTCCAATGCCACCGAGTTTGCTAAATTCCGAGTTTGGATGACGGAGATATGGCCGTTTGAGTTCGGCTAGTTTGATTAAGGAAAGTTCATTTGAATTAAAGAGGGGTATTTTGGTCTTTTTTTTTACCCCCACTATCCTAACTCATTTTTAGTAATATTTTAGGGGTCTAAACTGACTTCGATCAATTTTCACAATCCTAAACACGCTTAGGGTTTTAGAGAGAAGTTCAAGAGGATAAAAAGGAGAAGTTCAAGCGCTCGTTCAAGGAATTTCGCCAAGGATTTGATCCTTACGAGGTATGTAAGCTTTCATAGTGTTGAGTTTGTTCTCCCTCACGCTGATTATGTAAACTCTTACATATGAATTCATTCTTGAAGTTGATTATTGAGTTCTTGAGAAGTTCTTGAGTTAAATTGATAAATTGAGGTCTTTGAAATCCTTGAGGTGAGGGTTTTGCGCAACAGTTGAGTCTATGATTGAGTTTTGTGTGGGTTTCATTGAAAGTGTTCTGGGTTTGTGAAACTTAGTGAAATTGGACTATAAAATTGAAGTGGGTATGAGTTGAGTCGAGTTTGGGAGAGGAAGAAAAAATTGGGAAAATAATTACGCTTAGTTCCGCATTGCGGAGACGCTTAAGATTTTCAGTCTTCAGATAGTTACCCCCTCTCCGCATCGCGGAGAGGATACAGAGTCCTCTGCTTTAAAAATTATTTCGCGACCAAAAATTTATTTCTATCTCCGCATCGCGCCAGTATTCTTTAATTTGGGTCTTCTCTTGTCTTATGATCAACTAATCTAACCTTCCTAAATCATTGAGAGGTCTTACATTCCAAAGCATAATTCATGAATTCACCTTTCAAATTCAAGATAGAGTTAAGAGTAAAGTTTGACGGAGGTTTTTTGAGTCATTTTGAGAATTCTTTTACAAACTTTTAAAACTAATTTTAAGACTTGAGTACTTGAGTATGAGGATGAGGAGAGTTGAGTTTCATTTTCAAAATGAATATATGGGAACTAAGTAATCCCAAATGTAAATGTTTTTACATTTAATGTGAGAGGAAACTTCGATTTCTAAATGAGTTCATGAGGAGTTTTGAGCACTATCTCTTTTAAGAGAACCTTTTGAGTAATAATCTCAAAGTTTGATGATAAGGAAATGTTTTTTAAAACATATGAGCATGAGTTATATTATTGGGAGTAGTATTGAGCACCGATATGGGGACGAGTTTAGACAACTCAAAGTCCTCATAAACCATGTATGCCAACGTGGGTAAAAAGGGTCATACTTTTTATATGATTCCTTATTTCTTTTAAGCATAGCTTAGTGGATCTACTTAGTTGAGGATGTCTTATACTCCGGCAAGGTATAGGACAGTTCTGGCAGCGTGGGCGAGACGATGTATCATCACATAGCTCATAGTGATGGTTGTCGGTTAGAGAATCTCCCAAATAAGAGTAAAAGAGTAATTATTGTGTTTTAAATACATTGAGTTATTATCTATTATTTTAAAAGCTTTCTTTATAATGCATATTTATTGTTGCTTTTATATTGAACTGAGTTGAGTATCATTGAGTATCCTTGATTTTAGTTGAGTTGAGACAAGGTGAGTATGTTCTTCCTTTTTATCAAGTTCAAGCTTATGTCTGTGCTTTAGCGTTCCCCTTGCATGCTCGTACATTCCATGTACTGACGCTATTTGGCCTGCATTTTTTATGATGCAGATACAGGAGTTCAGGGTCATTAATAGGGGCACCGTTTATATCGCTTGCAGTTCCAAAGTTGCTTTGGTGAGCCTCTTTTCATCCGGAGAATTCCCATTTTTTTTTAGTTTTGTTAGGATGTCATGGGTCTTGTCCTAACTTCCATCATTGTCATTAGAGGCTTCATAGATGTCACGACCCGAGCCAACATCCTGGACGTGGCTAGCACTTGAGAACCATGGTTGGCTCTCAAGCAAACCCCCATCATGACTGACTACAAACGGAAGACTAACTCAAGCATATATAAGCATCAAATTGAAAGAAATGTTTAAAAACAGTTTACTGAATCTCAAAACTTCGCTGAATATACTGAGTATGAAACATAAGTTTTAAATAGAATATCTGAAACTGAAAGACTCTCCAAAACTATCTATCTATGAAGCCTCTACTATACAATGATGAGTGTTGGGACAAGACCCACGACTCCTCAAAGGAACTACTACTAACAACTCATAAAGCTGGAGTACTCTGAAAGCAAAGAGGTCTCACTCATAAGCAGACGAGCGGATGAAGTGATCTCAAAAGACTCTTGTTGAGGATCTTAATAACCTGTATCGGCATCATTAAAAGATGCATGTCGAATGACATCAATACATTGAATGTACGAGTATACAATATAGCTCAATAACAATTAACTGAAAGAAAGGATTGGAATAGATAACAATGTACTCAAGTTGAATGTAAAGAAATAAATGAGTTAAATCATTTAAAGCTTTACAAAATATTTTCTCATCTATGAACTCAACATAATAAGTGGTATATAAAAATACACTTTAACTCTATTGTGAGATTCTCTAACTGACAACCATCGCTATGAGCTACATGATGATACAACGTCTCACCCACGCTGCCAGAAATGTCCTATACCTTGCCGGGAAACTAAGTGGATCCACTAAGCAATAAGGATTCATCTAAAAAGTATGATCCTTCACCCATGTTGGCAAGACATGGTTTATGAGGATTTTGAGTTATTTGAGCTCATCCTCATATCAGGGCTCAATACTACTCCCAATAATATATATGCTCATGCTCAAATGTATCAAACATACTCTTTCTCTGGTTTTGAGATAATTTCTCAAACTATCCTCTTAAAAGAGGTAACTGCTCTGAAATATCTTTGAACTCATAAACTCGTTTAGAAATCAAAGTTTCTCTTTTTTCAAAATAATATTCTCGTTCTTTTTGTAAGAATGAATCATATGGGAAATACATAGTTCCCTTATACTCTTTCTCGAACTCCTCTTTTACTTCCTTAAAAACTTAGTTTTTTTTTAATTCTCAAAAACTTAGTTTCAAACTCAAATATTGGCTTTAAAAAATTCTTAAGATTTATAACTCAAAAAATTTAGGGTTCATGCTGAATTATAGACATGAACGAATCAACTCAAGGACTTCAATAGCAATATGAAAACTCAGTACTCATAACTTAAGAACTCAGAACTCAACGATACTACTCATCTCAAGAATACTCACTTCATAGGGTTCATGCGGAATATATGGACATGAACGAATCAACTCAAGGATCTCAATAATAATATAGACAACTCAATACCTAAAACTAAAGGACTTAGTTCAAATCTTTAGTTAATTGTGAAAGGATTCTCAAATTTGACTCAAAAGGACCTCTTGAACTTTCCTCTGAACTTTACTTCAATTTGAAATGTAAATTTAGAAATTTGATTAGGATATGTAAGATCTCTCAAAGATTAATGAAGATTTTAAGATTTAATATCAAGAAGAGAGCGAAGACACTATTTGAAAGAACACATACGAGATGAAGAGCGGGGAAGAAAAGGGGGCCTAGCGACCCTGGCGCACTAAGTGGCGCGGGGCGCCAGCCCCGAAACTACTGGATAGTGTTTGGGGTGTAGTGCTGGCGCACCAAGCCAGGCCCCAAACTACTGAACAGTTTCTTTAGCACTATGGTTGTAACATCGCGCCTTAGAAAGAACTAGAATTAGAAAGAATCATTTTTGGAAAGAGTAAATTTAGAAATTTTGGCAAGTTATGCTAAGTATAAGTTTTGTGTAAACTTCAAACGACCATAACTATTAGTACAAGATGAGTTAGGTGGCCTATAGGATATCAAATGAAAGGTCTTGGAATCCTTTTTCCAGCGCCACCGATTTTGCTAATTTTTGAGCTCGTGTGAGAGAGATATGCCTGTTTGAAGTTGGGTTGTTCGGTTAAGGAAAGCTACCCGGATTTAGGAATGGTATTTTGGTCTTTTCCTTACCCAATCAAGTTATTTTGATGATACTAATTAATTAGGGGTCTAAACTGATTTGGTTCAGTTTACGAAATCAAAATTAACGCCTAGGGTTTGAGAATAGTTCAAGAAGAGGAGAAAAGGAGAAAAGTCAAGGCATTCTTGGAGATTTCTTGTGGAATCAAAGGTCCTTTCGCCAAGGGTCGATCCCTAAAGAGGTATGTGAGCTCACATAGCATTGGGTTTGTTCACCCACGCGCCAATCATGTTCATTTCAGCGTAAAATTTGTTATAGAAAGTTGAAGGTTTGATATTCTTGAATTGTGTTTTTGAAATTGGTTTTCGTTCTTGAGTTAATATGGAATTGATAAGTTCTTGAGGAAATCATGTCGATCTTTAGGGTCATTTGAGTAGATTCTTGTGTACATGTATTAAGTGTCCGAATCTTAGGAGAAATTGAGAAAAAGAGTCGAATCTAGTCAATTTAAGATCAGAAAATGAGTTGGAAAATTCGTCGAAACCACCTGGGGAGGGGATGGCGCAGTGCGCCCTTGATGCACCAGAGAGGCTGGGGCGGCGCGCCAGTAGTTCGCCATTTTGGGATCTCCGAACTTTAGGGGCTGGCTCCCCGCGCCAGTAGTGCACCCGGGAAATCTGCCTCCTCTCGTTTTTTGTCATTTAGCCCGTTTGAGTCCTTCTAAAGTGTACTAACACTCCCTATCAATTCTAACTACTCTATATGACTTCTAAACATCTAGAAATCATCCTTAAACATGAATTATAACCTTGAATCTATAAATTCAAATTCAAGATAGAGCTAAGAGTCAAGTCTTAAGAGTTCTTCGAGTCTTTTTCAGAAAGTCTTTTACAATTGTCTTTAACTTGTTATAAGACTTGAGCATTGAGTTGAGTAAGAGTATCAGTGAAGTTCATTTATATTGACACGACTTCATAGACACCTTAGGACACTTGAACTCTGTGCTCTGATACCAAGTTTTTCATGACCTGAGCCTACACCCTGGACGTGACCGGCACTCGAGAACCATTCCTGGTCCCCAAGCGAACCCTCATCTTGGCTGACTTCAAGCGGAAGACTAACTCAAGCATACAAAGCTTAAAAACTGAATCAATATTCATGAAAATTAAATAGAAAGCTTTAACTCAAAAGAAAACTCTGAATAAAATAAATTATTCAACTCGCCATAAAATAGGCAACTTAAGTCTTTAAAACATTTAATAAAATAAATAATACAAACTTCTCAACTATACTGACTATCTATGAAGCCTCTAATTGATAAATATGGAAATCGGGACAAGACCCACGACATTCTGACTAAACTAAAAAGTAAATGAAATTCTCCGGAAACAAGGAGGCTCACCATAGCTAACTCGAACTCTCGGATGTATCAACAAAGCTCCTGTTGATGATCCTGAATACCTGTGTCTATATCATGAAAAGATGCAGGCCAAATGGCTTAATACGTGGAATGTACGAGCATGTAAGAAGAATTCTAAAGCATAAGCATAAGCTTGAACTTAATAAACAGGAAACATACTTACCTCTTCTCGTACTTACTCAACTCAACTCAACTCAAGAATAAGATACTCAACTCAAACAATAGATACTCAACTCAAAGATTAGATACTCAACTGAAAGATATGATACTCGACTCTGGGTACTCAACTCTGGATACTCAGCTCAATAGACTCAACTCATGATACTCAAGGATAAAGCAATAGTAAAAGATGCAATATATATGGAAAGCTGTAAAACTGTAGATAGCAACTCTATGTATTGAAAAATACAATAATACTCAATGTGTATATAAAAATACAATATAACTCTGTGGGAGTTTCTCTAACCGACAACCACCACTATGAGCCTAAGTGATGATACAACGTCTTGGCCACGCTGCCAGAACTGTCCTATACTTTACCGTCATTTAGGACGCCTTAACTAATGGATCCACTAGTCTATGCTAAAAAGCACTGAGGAATCATCTAAAAAGTATGATCCTTTCTACCCATGATGGCTACATGGTTTATGGAGACATGAGTTATCTGAACTCAAACTCGTCCCCATATCGGTGCTCAATACTGCTTCTAAAATACTCAGCTCATATGTTTAAAAACGTAACTTTTTCTTTGATTTGAGATAATTACTCAAAAATCTTTCTCTTAAAAGAGATGATACTTAAACTGCTCAAAACTCTTTTGGAAATATCAGTTTCCTCTCATCTTAAATGTGAAAACATTTACTCTTGGGAATACTTAGTTCCCATATATCATTTTAAAGAAAATGAACTTTACTCTTACTCTTTACTCAACTCAAATCTTAATTCTTAAAACAAAGTTAAAAAGTTTGTAAAAGACTTCTTAAAATATGGTTCATGCCGAATTATGGACGTGAATGACTCAATGAAAGATTTTCAATAACCTTAGATAGATCTCAATACTTGGGACTCAAGAACTTCAATGATACTACTCATTTCAAGAATGCTCAACTTAGAGGGTTCATGTGGAATTAGGAGCATGAACTACTTAACTGAAAGACTCAAAGATACTTCTTATCTCAGGACTGTTCGACTTATAAGGTTCATGCAGAATTATAGGCATGAACAACTCAACTCAATGACTTCATGGGTAACATGTAATAGTCCCATGATTAGAAATATAATCTGAAAGGGGATTAGGAACTCAATACTCAAAACTTAGAACTTGAAGATACTACCCCTCTCAAAGGTACTCAACTGATAGAGTTCATGCGGAAGTTATGGGCATGAACGAGTAGACTCAAGGGTCAAAATATCAATAAGGAACTCATGTATATGACTCTTCTCATTCTCATACTTACTTACTCAAAGCTTAACTCAAATCGATGATGGATCTCAAAGGATTCACAATTGAACTCAAAGGCTTCCTTGAACTCTACTCTTAACTCTCTCTTGAATGTGAATTATGAATTCAAGAGTTATGGCTCATGATATGAAAGATCTCACGATGACAAAGTAGACTCATGAATACATTCTCCTCATTCTCATACTCACTTACTCGAGTCTTGAAACAAGTTACTAGAAGTTGTAGAAGACTCCATAAAAGGACTCAAGGGACTTTCTTAGAATGTTTGAAAAATTCTCAAAACTTAACTCTTAACTCTACCTTGAATTTGAATTATGAATTCAAGGTTATGATTCATGTTATGAATGATTTCTAGGTGTTTAGAAGTAGTTTGTAGTGTTTAGAATCAAAGGGGAGTAAAGGTACCCTTTGAAAGAACTCAAACGGACGATACAATGAAGAACGGGTGGGGGAACGCGATCCTGGCTCTCTGAATGGTGCGGGGTGCCATACCCTAAAGTTTAGAGAAGTGGTTGGGGCGCTCTGGCTGGCGTGACACACCAGGCCTCAACCCAGAAAACTTCGACGACTTTCTTTGCTCGTTTTCTCACCCTAATTCGCCTAGAATCGAACGGTTTCTTCCCCAATCACTTGGATTCGATTACTTAACATAATTACACTCTAATCTACTCAAAACAACACTCAAATTACTAAATTTCATCTCAAGAAATTATCAAAACCCCAACACAACAAGATTTAGAATGAACTTCAAAAACAGCTATGAAGAACTCTAATATTTTAACTTCAAGAAAGAAATTTCGCTAAAAATAACATGATTGGCATGTGGGTGAACTAACCCAACACTATGGAAGCTTACATACTTCTTAGGGATCAAACCCATGGCGAAAATCCGCAACAACACGCAAGAATCTCGACGAACGCTTGATCCTCTCCTCTTTTCTCCTCTTTTCTCTTCTTGAACTCTCAACTAAAACCCTAGGCGTATATTTGGATTATAAAATTGAACCTAATAGGATTAGACCCCTAAAATATTACTAAAAACGAATTAAATCTGGTTGGGTAAGGAAAAGACCAAAATATCCCTTACTATTTTCGGGTAGCTTTCCTTAACTGACAACTCAACTTTAAAAGGGCATATCTCACTCATCCAAACTCAAAATTTAGCAAACTCGGTGGCGTTGGAAAGATAATTCAAATATATTTCATTATATATCTTTTATCCCACCTAACACATCCTTTACTGAGATTTATGGTCATTTGAAATTGACCCAAAACTCATAACTTAAGCATAACTTGCAAAATTTCAGATTTTGCTATTTCCAATTTAGTTCTTTTTGGAACTCAAGGTGCTACATCTAGTGACCTGACCTTAATACTTAAGAAATTTCAAATTCCTTGATAAAATCCTACTCACAACGAAGGATGGTTCGAGTCTTAGTTCAAAAATTTTCTGGGGTGTTATAGAGTTGGTGTCATTATGTGAAAAAAGAATGTCCCCCTATGGATGGTCAACTAAGTGTCCTTGAAATATCTCGCAAGTTTTCAAATGATCCTACTCTAGAGGATTACTATCGTATTGATATAGGTGCTATGTTGCCCTTACACAACCTTCTTGTTGATGTGGTGCACAAAATACTTTTGCCCAGGAAGCAGAAGCAAACTGAGGCTAACTATTTAGACATCACACTTATGGAGTTGTTACTCTCTCGAAATCCTATTAACTTACTTCAGCTGATGTTGTGTCACATGCATCGCATATGTGTGAGGATAAGAATGCATTCCCTGGGATATGGGTTCTGGTTAGGAGAGATTTTTGAGTTCTTACATATTCATGTGCAAACATGGCAATGTAACACCCCGTAGTTAGTAGACCATCTAGGGGTAAGTGTGAGGGCAACAAGAGCCAAGGTAAGGGGCTAGGGCCAAGGCCCAAGCCAAGGGCCAAGACTGCCCCAAACTTGGGACACACTGCCTCAACTACACGACCACCACCACGTCCAGTTGTGAGGACCACATCTCGTGGTGTGGTCCGTGAAGGCAAGGCAGTAGCTCCCTTGAAGCTGACTCAAAGTGTCTCACCTTCACGAGCCACTTCACGACACGACTCGTGGGAAGGCTCGTGAAGGTGCCTTCAATTTGTGAAGTCCAAGACACCGAGGCCAAGTCACTACCCAAGGACCATGGCTCGTGAGCCTGCCGTGGTGCCTGGGAGTAGGCTGCCTAGTGAGGGGCTTTTAGGTAAATTCTAAATTAGGTGGTTATTAAGTGAGGTCATTTTGTGTGGTATTAGTATACCTATATAAACTATTTTAAGCCTTTAACCACCCCAATTAAGTCATTAATTCCAAAACCCCCAAAGATCCTAAAGTTCTTCCTCTAAAAAATTCTCTCTCTAGAAAACTCAAGAAGAAGAAGAAAAAAGGGTCAAGCTAGGTCAAATTCCTCCATTGTTGCAAGATTTTGTAAGGATTTATAATCAAGGTATGATAGCTTATTCATCCATGGATTATTCCATCTATGGAGCCCACTATAATTCTCCAATTCAAGTTAGGGTTTCTTCAATATTGTGGGTTATGTTGTATGTTGACCCAATTGAGTGGGCATTGATTGATTATGATAGAATTAGTAGTGAATCATGTTATTATGATGATATTACCTGTTTTCCATGGCTAACCCTAGTTAATTGATAGAATTGTAGTAATGTGGGTTTATGCCTTGTGAAGGGGGAAGTTGAGGATTTAGAGATGATCTTCTAGAATTGATGACTTGTATAGTAATTGCTAATGAATAGAAGCATATAGACATGAATTGAATTAGATTATAGTAAATAAGATGGATCATGACTAGTAAAGCTTGTAGTTGAACCTTTATGACGATATATGACTTGAATCACTTAGTAATGAAGCATGTGATTAGAATGCCTTGAAATCTAGATATGTATGATGATTGTAAGAATTAAAGCTTTGAGAGTAAGGCTTGTAGTGAAGCATGTTGATTTCTAGGGCTTTGAGAGTAAAGCTAATATGTTGAATTGTATATGCTTAAGAACACTTTGAGAGTGAAGTGTCTATGATCATGATAGGTTGTTGTGTTGTTGAAAGGATATTCTCATATACACACTTAGGCATGATTATGCTAGGAGATGAAAGGTTCTCTCACATAGAATGATTCTAGGTTGAAAAGTTTGCTCACCTAAAATGAATCAAAGCATGTTAGACTAGAATAACTTGAAGTTGTGACAGATCCCTTCATGAATGACTTAACTTGGTAAGATAAGACTATGCTTGGTAGCTTGAGTTAGGAGTTCTCATGATATCCTTGGATTGAGAAACCATACTTTCCTAAGGGTAGCTTGCACTGGCATCATAGAATGCTTGCATGGTAGCATGAGTATAAGACCTCATGGTAGCCTAGGATTGAGGAACCATACTCCCCTAAGGGTAGCTTGCACTAGTATCATATAATGCTTGCATGGTAGCATGACTTGGGTTAGGCCAAACCATTTCATTGGTAGCTAGGATGGTGGAATAATATCCTTCCTTGTAAAGCTTGGACTTGCATGATAGTATGTCTTTCCATGGTAGCTTGGTCTAATCCAATATGGTGAATATTCCTTGGTAGCTTGGTCTAGCCTAATAGGGTGCTATTCTTTGGTAGTCTAGAATTATAAATAGTAATCATTGTTGTATGATAGCCAAAAGTAGTACTTAGCATGGGTAGGATTATGGGGTCTTATTCATACATTGCACAAGTATGACTTGAAGCTACTTATGAAACATGTCTCTTATGTGTTGCATGCTTAGCTTGGATTGAGTAATAGTACTTTTACTTGGTAGCCTTGAATAGGTGAATTATGACCATTCATGAGTAATGACTTGTCTTGGACTAGTAAAGAGGTACTCTTCCATGACTATTATGAATATGAGGGACAAGTCCCTAATCTAAGTAGCATGTGTATGGTGAAACTAGATTACTTCAAGGAAGTATTGTAAGCATGTTCTAATATGAGATTTGCCTATATGATATATGTTAGCTTGGATTGTTGCCATAGTTGCTTTACTTGATATGATGGACTAAAGGTAAGGATTCCCTTGTCTATGAGAATTGTGCTAATGATGAGATCCTAAGAGGGTAAGTATGATTATGATGACCTAAAAGTGGTACTTAGTGTGGATGGGATTATGGGGTCTCATCCATGCATTGCACAAGTATTCTTTGAGGTTACTTGAGAAGTAGTTCTCTTATGATAAGAAGGACTAAGGGTTGACTAATGCTTATATGATGCCTATGTTGGAGACTTTGATTATAGTTATGATATTGTCTCTTATGCTTATAGTTTTTGTTTCATGAAGTATCTCTTATAATTATGGCATATGGCTTATGTTGACTAACCCTTATGTTATTCTCTTTTGATGTTATGCTAGCTATCATATTTAGTACTTTTGTACTAACACATACTCTTGCCTAAATTCTCATCAAATGTAGGGTTCGGTGATTTTGAGTTCCATTCTTGAAGATAGGTTTCTAGAAGTGCAAGGAGTTGAAGACTTGGTGAGTCCTCATAGCATCGAGGATTTGATCACCTTTCCTTTATGTCTTTTATTTTCATGTCTTGAGACTATTGTATCGACTGTGACCCAAGAGTATTCAAAGTTGTATTAGATGGTTTGAGACAAGTGTAGTAAGACTTCCACTGTGCTTTTATAAAGACTTTGATTGTATGGAAAATATTTTAAAATTTCCGCACTTTTCTATTATCTTATGTTATGATATGCTAAGGGCTTGTATGAAACCCATTCGGGGTCAAATACACCATGTTACATCTAGGGTGTACCCTTGGGTCGTGACAAACAAGTTCAGACTACCAAGGATTTTCTTGGAACTGTGAATCAGGTTGTTGTACCTGCTCCTTAGAGAGGTACTAATGCACCATTACAACGATTGCGATCTCAGTTGGCAGCAAATGAGAAGGACATAACAGCTCTTCGATTGTCAAATTCAGCTACCAGGGATAAGTTGCATCAGACATATAGGGTAGAACATGCTAGGTTGATTGAGGAGAACACCTATTTGAAAGGTGAGTTGCTCAAGTCTAAAACTACTTTGGAGACTGAAAAATCCTCGAATTCAACACATCTAAAGGGCCTCTTTGAGCTACTTAAAACACATCCTACCTCATTTCCAGCTCCTAGCCCTTCCTCCAAACTACCTTAATACTTTTGCTCACTATTTCATGTGTTTTGCCTTCGAGTTTTTTTGGTAAGCAAGTGATGTACTTATCTGACTTGATGACTGTGTTGGTGCTTTGCTGATGTTTGGTTCTGATTCTGCCTGCCTTCTATTGTGAACATTGTTATAGTTAATTAAGTGTTTTGGTTCTTGTGATGGTGGGTTAAGAACGTATATTGTTTTATCTTGTGATATATCGTGTAGTTCCAGGTTTGTTTTAATGATGTCAAAAGGGGGAAGTGATCGTGGTTCAATGCAGATATGTTCAATGCAGATGAAGCTGCTAATAAAGTTTGTCATCATAAAAAAGAGGGACTTTGTTAGATGCACATAAATTAGTATTTTGAAGACTGACAAAGCTGCATTGAACAAGTTGTGTCAACGTGATATGTGTTCACCAAATATGACTAGGAGAAGGAATATAGAACAAAGTAGGAAGCGTAGGTATAACCTTGTAAGGTTCCAAGTTCTAAACGAAAGAGGAAGCAAGTTTACGTTGAAGACGGTTTGAGGAGTGGAGTTCAAATCTACAAATAGAGCGAGATTTTCTTCGTGGAAAGGCGCGCACTTATGAGAGAGACAAACAAAACACTATCAATAATTGAGAGAGTTTTGATTACTTATTCTGAGTGCTGCGAGGAATAATTGAGCGAAGTAGTTTAGGTGATTATTTGAGTGAAGTGTGATCTTCTAGTTGGGGAAAACTTGGAGATCGTCTGGAAAAATAAGCCTTGGGGGCTTGTGTTTTGGGTTACAGAATTAGAGTTTATAATTCCATAGGATTACAGAGTTGTGTAATCTGTTGTAACTCAAAGTTGTTTATTGAAGCTGAAGTTAAAATTATTGCATTGTTTAGTTACTATTATTCTTAACTTCATTTTGTCAATTCGTTAAATGGTACATCGCTTGTACGTGTTTCTTAGGAGATTAACGGATGTCATAATTCAACAATACTTTTAGTTTTTAATTGGTTTGTTGACATTCTCTTTGTGTGAACAACCAATGAAATGATTAAAAAAATTATATAGCTGAACTAGAAATGATTACAAATAGATAAGAGGAGGTTGTTCGTCTAGTAAGCACCCTCCAGTTCCAACCTTAAGATTATGAGTTCGAGTCACCAAAAAAGTATAAAGTTGACTTTCTTATACTAGCATGTTGTACTATTTTAGGGTTTTGGCTTATCAATGGATGAAATCATAAATTTAGCTCATAAGAATTCTTCAATGATCGAAAATGATCCTTCTTAATCTGAACTCCTGCTTGGTCAGGTTGAAATCCTAAATTTTTCTTATACTTTATCATTAAGTTCCTTCAATATGTCCTTGAATCTAATGATTTTTTTCTAAGGAATTTGTGTTGTTTCTAATTTCTTGTCTAGAAAAGAAATGAGAAAAAATTTCACATGGTTTCTAATTGATTAATAATCTTGATAATATTGTTACTACCTATGATTCTTATAAAATGGCTAAATTCTCCTAGCCTTTAACTAGTGTTTTAGTTTGAATTCGCTAATCAGAATTCTATGATGATCGAAATGATCCAGGGTTTATTCATTCTTCATCTGGACTCCAACTCGATTAGCTAAAATTACAAATAATTTTTTTATTTTTTTTTAGAAGTTTTCTATGTGTTTCCGGCATCTACGGAGGTTTGAATCTAGCCCATTTTTAAGTTAATCTCGCTAATGTTATTATCAAGGGTTGTTGTAAGATGGTTAAGATTCTTCTGCTCTTGGTTTAAAATTTCAATTTTGAGTCTTGAAAATCTTGAAATTCCATATAGGGATGTCTTATTTTGATATGTAAATTATATCTTACAAACATTTTGCCATTTGTATATGTCAGTCGAATAGCATGTTGAAGAAACAATTTAATCCACCAACTATAGATTCAAAGATAATATATAAAAATGAAATAATGCATCTGCTTACAGATGACGAATAAAACTACAATTTCGACTACAATGACTATCAATAAGATGATAATAATGATGAGCATCCGAATAAGAAAATGCACAATCAACGTCACACCAAGCTACAATCGAGGAAATGGATGCATAAAATATCTCATCATATCTAAATATATTTTATTTTAGTGTTTATGGTATTAACCTTTTGTTATTTTTGTGAATAAGTTATTTTAAAGAGTGTCCTCAGCCGGATGAGAAGAAAATGAAGGAGCTCAGTAGTAAATTAATACGTATTCACTTTTTAAAATCATTATTTAGGGAAATTAATGTAGTTTGTTGTGAGTTAAGATTATTATTAATGTAATTAATTGGCTAAATCCATTAATTTAGAACTAGCTAGCGAGTCCATCTCTAGCTTTTACTATTTTGTGGATTCAAATTATTATTCCCCTGCAGAACGCAATAAGAAATCTTCACTTATACTAACATGTTAAACTATTTTAGAGTTTATGATGACCAACGGAGACAAATATGAATCCGGCTAATAAGGTGTAACATCCCACCTTAGCAAAGATCTAAATTTAGAAAGAACTAATTTGGAAATAGCTAATTTGAGATTTGTTCAAGTTAAGCTTAAGTTGTGAGTCAACTTCAAACGATCATAACTTTTAGTACATGATGTGTTAGTTGGCACATAAGATATCAAATGAAAGTTAGTTGAATCCTCTTTCCAACACCACCGAGTTTGTTAAATTCCGAGTTCGGGAGAGGGAGATATGCCCATTTGAAGTCGGCCTGTCCAGTTAAGCAAATTTACCTGAATTAATGAGGGGTATTTTGGTATTTTCCTTACCGCACCAGTTTTAAACGTTTTTAATAATATTTTAGGGGTCTAAACTGATTTGGGTCAGTTTTCCAATCCTAAAATACGCTTAGGGTTTTGAGAGGAGTTCAAGAGGAGAAAAGATGAGAGGTTCAAGGTGTTCGTCAAGATTCTTGAGATTTGTCGAGGAATTTCGCCAAAGGTTTGATCCCTAAGAGGTATGTAAGCTTACATAGTGTTGGGTTCGTTCACTCATGTGATTTTTATTCATAATTTCATTCATGAGGTTGTGTTTCGTTCTTTGATAATTAAGTTCTTGTTGAGTTCTTGAGGTGAGAGTTGCGAATGAGCGTAGTTCTGGTGTGGGTTTTCGCTGAAAATGTTATGGGTTATGAGAGTTTGTATATATTGACCTTAGATTTGTAGTGGGTATGAGCTGAATCGAGCTTGGGGAGGAGAAGAAAAGATCGGGTAAATAATTGCGCCTAGTTTCGCGTTGCGGAGTCGCTTAAAATCTCAGTCCCCAGATAATTACTCCCTCTCCGCATCGCAAAGAGGATACAAAGTCCTCTGCCTCAAAAAATTATTCCAAAAATTTAATTCCATCTCTACGTCGCGCCAGTGTTCTTCATTTTGGGTCTTTGCTCGTTCTTATGTTCAACTATCTTAACCTTCCTAAATCGTTGAGAGGTCCTACATTCCAAAGCATAATTCTTGAATTCACATTTCAAATTCAAGATAGAGTTAAGAGTAAAGTTCAAGGGAGTTCTTTTGAGTCATTTTTAGAAGTCTTTTACAAACTTTTTAAACTTGTTTTAAGACTTGAGTACTTGAGTAGGAGGATAAGGAGAGTTGAGTTTCATTTTTCAAAATGAATATATGGGAACTAAGTATTCCTAAGAGTAAATGTTTTACATTTAAAAAGAGAGGAAGCTTTGATTTCCAAATGAGTTATGAGGAGTTTTGAGCACCGTCTCTTTTAAGAGAACCCTTTTGAGTAATAATCTCAAAGTTTGAGGATGAGGAAATGTTTTTAAACATATGAGTATGAGTTATATTATTGAGAGTAGTATTGAGCACCGATATAGGGACCAGTTTAGACAACTCAAAGTCCTCATAAACCATGTATGCCATCGTGGGTAGAAAGGGTCATACTTCTTAGATGATTCCTTATTGCTTTTTAAGCATAATTTAGTGGATCCAATTAGTTGAGGCTGTCTTATACTCCGGCAAGGTATAGGACAGTTCTGGCAGTGTGGGCGAGACGTTGTATCATCACATAGCTAATAGTGATGGTTGTCGGTTAGAGAATCTCCCAAATTGAGTATTTTTTATCTTTACATACCAATAAAAGTTATTATTATATTTTTAAATGCATTCAGTTGTTATCTATTATTTTAAATGCTTTATATAAACTGCATCTTTATTATTGTTTTTATATTGTATTGAGTTGAGTATCCATGAGTTGAGGTTGAGTTGAGTAAAGTCGAGGTGAGTATGTTTCATTCTTTCTAAGTTCAAGCTTTTATGTTATGTTCAGAGTTCCCCTTACATGCTCGTACATTCAATGTACTGATGCCATTTTGCTTGCGTCGTTTCATGATGCAAATGCAAGTAACCAAGGTCATCAACAAGCGCTTCGTGGATACCACAACAGTTCGAGTTAGCTTTGGTGAGCCTCCTTGCTTCAGGAGGATTCCATTTACTTTTCAGGTTTGTTAGGATGTCGTGGGTCTTGTCCCGACTTCCATCTTTGTCATTTAGAGGCTTCATATATAGATAAATAGTAGCGTTTGAGAAGTCTGTTTCACTTTATTTTGTTAAATGTTTTAAAGACTTGAGTTGCCTATTACTACTAGTTGAATATTCAATTATATTCTAAATTAATCATTTGAGACATTTGAGTTAAAGCTTTATATTTGAGATTATCTTATGTTGAGTAAGTCTTCCGCTGAGGGTTGAGCCCTGCCAAGGGTTCACTTGGGGCCAACAATCGTTCTCGAGTGCCGACCACGTCTAGGGTGTAGGCTCGGGGCATGACATAAGAATTCTTCAAATGATCGAAAATGATCATTCCTCATCTGGACTCCTTCTTAGTCCGGTCAAAATTCGAGGATTTTCTTACTATTTTATTTTTTAAAAAGTTTTCTATGTTCCATTTATATGTTTGTGAATCTACTGAATGCTTGTTGATGAGTCGAGAATTTCAACTCATTTAGGGCTTATAAAGTTAGTGTCCTCAATGCCTATTTTGTGCTCATAACTGATGTTAATGCAAGGACATTACGATGCAAAAAGAAGTTCCCAGTTCCCAGTTCTCAGTTCTCCTAGAGTGTATTCCTAAAGTTAGTTAGTTTTTTTTTCACATTCTTACATTGTTGAATACTTTTGGATAAGATTTGAACCTCAGATTGAGATTTTAGGATTTTAGTTTTAATCTTGGCATTGGGTATTGCAGATCGTTAACAATTCAAATGGAAAATCTTGTTGGTAACAATTTCTTACTTTCCGCTATGTTGGGCTAAAACCCCTTAACTTAGAGGTGTGATCATGTAGTCGAATGCATTAATTAGCTAATGGGTTGAAGTGGGTTCAATCATTTGTTCATGTTTTAATTGATGAATTATAGTTGCAAATTCCGTTCTAGCTTAGCTCTCTATACTTGCTTGAGAAAGAGGTATTAGAGTAGAATAATTGATTGATAGTCGTATTGATTGAGTCTTTAAGATCTAGCTTGAGAAAGTGGGTTTGATTGCGTCTTTACAAACCCAGCTGGAGAAAGTGGGCCAATTAAGGTATTGGGTTGTTTAGTAGTGTCAAGCTTGTTGAGGTTCTAGAGAACTCACTTGAAGCATGATAGTTGATCGAGAGATGGATATTGTATTTAAAACCTAGCCTACCCATTGAGAGTTAACAACTTTAAGCAATTAGTAACTACCCATTATGCGAAATTAGCATTCGATTGATCACATTCCTAAGGTCCAATCTCCATTTGTTTAATTCCCATATTAGTTGTTCGATGTGGTAAATTGGTTACTAAATCCCCCCTATTTGATGTTAATCATTGAAACTTCATGATTTAATTTTATGTTGCGAAACCTTTACTCCTACAAAAAATTAGAACACACATTTACTTCCTAATTGAATTCTTTACCATATCACTCCCTATGGGATCGACCTCAACTCTTAGTTGGGTTTATACTTGTTAGCGACCGCATACACCCAAGGGTATAAACTTGAGAGTTGTAAAAAATGGCACTGCTGCTGGGGAGTGGTGTTTAGAATTCTTTTATTGAAGTATTTGCGTAAACTAATTTTGTTGTAGTGGAATTTTCTTGTTCGTGTTTCTTGTTGACTGCTCTAAAACAGGTGAAGAAATGAGTGTGAATGGGAGCAATGCAAGTCAACTTGGGAACAATGATGACATCAAAAACTTGCATGATATCAATAAGGATCAGCTGGGAAGTACGGGTGCTATTCGGTTGTCTCCAGCTGTGGTCAATACGGTGTTTCATGTGACCAACATGATGTTGCAACTATTGCAAATGAAGGGTCTCTTTGGGGGACTTGCTCATGAGGACCCTCATGACCACATCCGCAGCTTTGGGGATGTGTGTGGACCGTTTTCATTAAAGAACATCACTCAAAAGTCGGTTCGACTCCATTTCTTTCTCTTTTCTCAAATGGGGGAAACAACAAAGTGGTTGAACGAGTTGCCAAAGGAATCTATCTCTTCTTGTGAGGAACTCATGGAAGTGTTTTATGAGAGATTTTTCACTCTCTTGAAAATGGTTAAGTTGACAGATAATATTCAGAACTTCAAGTGGATTGATGGTGAGCCTCTTCATGAAACATGGTTGAGGTTCCAAAAGTTGCTTCTTCAGTGTCCTACTCATGGGTTCCCGGATAATGTGTTATTGTAATATTTTTATCGGAGTCTCGACACGATCAACAAAGGTGTCGCTGAACAACTCATTTGAGGTGGAGTCATGAGACAACCGTTTGGCATAGCGTCAGCCCTTCTTGATGAGATGACGAAAATTAATCATGCATGGTACACAAGGGAAGATCAGGTGTCTCCTTTAAATCTTGGGCTGACAAAGGAACAAATGGAAAAGAACCAAGAACAAGATGAAAACATAGCCAAGATAATGACCCAATTGGACCTATTGTAGATACTCCACTCTACTCATCCTCATACTCAAGTACTCAAGTCTTAAAACAAGTTTTAAAAGTTTTGCAAAAAGACTTCTCAATTGACTCAAAGAACTTCCTCGACTTTACCCTTAACTCTATCTTGAATTTGAATTATGAATTATAAATTCAAGAGTTATGACTTGGATATGCATGTTCTCTCAAGATTTAATGAAGATTTTAAGTGTGGATTTCAAGTAGAAAACATAGGTACGATTCGAGGGAACGCACATGGAAAGAAGGACGGAAGGGTAGGGGACCTGGCGACCCTGGCACACTGAGTGATGCGGGGCGCCAACCCCTAAACTACTGAAGGTGGGTTGGGGTGCACTGAGTGACGCGGTTGCCAGACCTCAACCTATTGAAAGTAGTTTGGGGCGCACTGAATGGCGCGTTGCCCCACTCCTATAACCAGGTTTTGACGAATTTTCTTGCTTCAAATTCATGTTTAACTCCCATAGAATCAAATGATTTCCCTCAAACTCTTTTAGATTCTTATACCCAACATAATTACAATGAAATCCACTCAAAATTACTCAAGAACAATATTCAAACACAAGATCCTCATCTCAAGAACTCAATGAAACCTCATATCAAGGAATGCAACACAAACTTTCAAGAACTCATCAAGAAATTCAATATACCCAATCTTATGGATGAAATTCGTAAAAGAAACTCATGATTGGTGTGTGGGTGAATGAACCCAACACTATGAAAACTTACATACCTTAATTTGGCGAAACAATATCCTCGATTCGCAAGAAATCTTGAAGAACGCTTGAACTCCTCCTTGTTTCCTCCTCTTGAACTCCTCTCAAAACCCTAAGCATAATTTAGAATTGTGAAAACTGACCCAAATTAGTTTAGACCCCTAAAATATTACTAAAAACGTTTAAAGCTGATGGGGTAAGAAAAAGACCAAAATACCCCTCGTTAATTCAGGTAAATTTCCTTAACTGGACAGGCTGAATTCAAACAGGAATATCTCCCTCACCAGAACATGAATTTTAGAAATCTCGGTGGAGTTGGAAAGAGGTTTCAAAGACCTTTCATTTGATATCTTATGGTCCACCTAACTCATCATGTACTGAAAGTTACAGATGTTTGAAGTTGACCTAAAACTCACAACTTAAGCTTAACTTGAACACATCTCAAATTAGCCCTTTCCAAATTAGTTCTTTCGAAATTTAGCTCTTTCTAAGGCCGAGGTGTTACACCTACCAAACCACCCCCACCCAGTCATTCCTGTCAAAAAAAATATTTTTGAAAAATATTTTAAATTTAAAAAAAAATCATTTTTACGACACCCATACCCGTAGCCCCCACCCAGGCCATTCCCGTCAAAAAAATTATTTAATATTTTTGGGAAATATTTCAAAAAAAATTTCATTTTTATGCCAACCCTACCCCTACTCCCTGGCCGCGCCACCCCCACCCACGCCACCCTCATTAAAAAAAAACTTTAAAAAATTGTTTTTGAAAAAATATTTCTAATTTTTTTTAAAAATCATTTTTAAAGCAACCCACACCCCTACTCTCAGCAACCACCCCCTGCACCCCTACCCCCCCTCCATTACCCCGTAAAAAAATTGTTTTTTTAAAAAAAAGTCCTGGGTCAAATCTTAGGGTCGGATTTTGGAATAGTCGGTGGGGTGTTGTCCTAATTTGGGTGTCGGGTCCTATATCAATTATCGGGGTTGATTTTCATATCAGAATTTTTTTTTCTAAAGAGTATTTTTTAGTTTCAAGCCAAAAATAAAAGATATTTTCTGAAAAATATTTTTCATTCATCAACCAAACATTACAAAATATTTTCTACTCACTAACCAAACAAGATAAATTAGAAATCCACTTGTTTTCCAGGAAAACATTTTCTAGGAAAACATTTTTATGAAAAACATTTTCCTTCGTACCAAACACATCCTAAGAAAGCAAAATATGTTCTTCATTACTAATTTTTAATCAAATGTCCTAAAAAGAAGTATCTCTTTAATGGTTTGTTATTTATGTAAAATTCATTTATTTTAAAAAGGATAAATCTGGAACAAAATTTTCAATTTCTTATTAATTTGTGAAAAAACTACATATCTTAAAAAAAATAAAAAAGATAAAAACAACTTATTTTGAAACGGAGGTGATAGTTTTTATTGTCTACATTTATTGAAAATTGAATTTCGAACAATAATGGGATAAGGCATAACTACCCCCTAGACTATGATCGAAATCCAAGAGACACACATAAACTTAACTAGAGTCCTATTACCTCCCTAAACTAACTTAAAATGGAACAAATACACCCCAAACGGTGACATGACATAGAGAGTGTGCACACTCTCTTGAAGACAAATGATGAATGCGCAAATTGGACACATGCCATTTTTTTATTGGTAACTTTATAATTAGTTAGTACACATATTTATTGATATTAAAACTTATATATGTTTAATTATTTTTATTTCTTTCATTGTAAAATATTTATTTTAATTTCTTTCTCACTTTAAACTTTTTTAATTAACATATTATCTTTTCACTTTTAATTATTTTTTAAAATTATGTGTATTTTTTTTAAAAATAATTAAAAGTGTCCTTTAATTATAATGTTTTTATTTTTATTTTTTATGTTTCATTTGATTTTCTTCACTTATTTTTCTATCCGTTCAAAATTAACTTATTTTAAATACAAGACATTTGGAATTAAATTTGAAATTATATCAAAATGAAAGACAAAAAAAAAAATCAATAGAAAAATAAAAGAGAAAAAACAATGAATGAAGGTAAAAAAAAGTTTTGATAGATGGTAAAAAAAAAGTGTATTAACTTAATTTAAACACATGTGGCAGACGAGTGTGTACAAACACAACCAAAATGGGTGGTTGAAGGTGTCACGCCAGCTCAAAAGGTGCACAAAAATACGAAAAAATGAGTTGGGGAGGGGGAGGGGGCGGGGGGGTAATAAGACCCAAGTTAAGTTTAAGAGTGTCTTTGAAATTTCGGTCATAGTCTAGTGGGTACTTGTGCCTTGTCCCAACAATAATCTCTACACTTGGTATAAATTCTTGTTCTTGTTTGTCACAATATTTGAGGCAATTCGAATTTTTTTACTATTATAATAAATGCATTCACACTTGAGTGATCAGTTTTCTACGATCAATTAATACATATTCACCTTTTTAAAAATCATTGTTTAGGGCAATTAATGTAGTTTGTTGTGAGTCAAGCTTATTATTTTTAATGTAATTAATTGGCTAAATCATTTAATTTAGAACTAGCTAGCGAGTCCTTCTCTAGCTTTTACTATTTTGTGGATTCAAACTTCTATTCCCTTGCAAAATCAAAGTAAACGCGTTGAGAAACCATAACTTATACTAACATGTTGAACTGATTTAGGTTTTTGGATGACCAATGCAAAAAATTATGAATTCTACTAATAAGAATTCTTCGAATGATCGAAAATGATCCTTCCTCATCTGGATTCCCGCTTGGCTAGGTCAACATTCTAAATTTTTCTTATCCTTTAATTTTTTCAAGTGTTCTATGTTCCATTTATATGTTCGCAAATATAATGAATGCTTGTTAGGAATTTGTGTTGCTTTTTTTTTAGTTTCTAGTCTAGAAAAGAAACAAGAAAGAGTTCCACTTGATTTCTAATTGATCTATCAGTTAATCTTGCTAAAATCTCCTTGTCTTTAACCAATTTTATTTATTGAATTCACTAATCAGAACTCTTTGGTGACCGGAAATGATCCTGTGTTTGTTTCTTCTTCATCTAGACAAGCTCAGTTAGGTAATATTACAAATAATTTATTTTAAATTTATTTAGAAGTTTTCTGTGTGTCAGGCGACTATGGAGGTTTGAATCTGCCCCATTTTTCAGTTAATCTCGCTAATATTATTATCAAAGGTTGTTGTAAGATAATTAATATTCTTCTACTCGATCTTGATTAAAATGTCTATTCCGAGTTCTAAAAGTTTAGAAATTCCATATAGGGATGTCCTATTTTGATATGTTAATTATATCTTACAAACATTTTACCATTTGTATATGTCAGTCAAGTAGCATATTGAAGAGTCAGTTTAATCCACCAACTATATATAGATTTAAAGACAATATCGTAAAATGAAATAATTCATCTGCTTATGGATGACGAATCAAACTGCAAATACGATTACAATGAAAATCAATTGGATGAACAAGATGATAATAATTATGAGGACCCGATTAAGAAATGCACAAGTAGGAAATAGAGGCGTAAAATATCTCATCATATCAAAATATTTTTTATAGTGTTTAAGGCATTAACCTTTTGTTATTTTTGTGATCAAGTTATTTTAAGAACTGTTCTTTGCCAATGAGAAGAAAAGGAAGAAGCTCACTGGTAAACTAGAGTTATAGAGCCATCACATGTCACTTTTTCGTTCCAAAATAGGTGTTGTTGACACCCAATTTTGGAGCTCCACAATATAAATTAATCATCGAGCTTCTTAAATTCCAAACGATTTGAAATAATTGACTTTATAAATTTTAAATACTTTTCAAGTCATTTTAAGTAATTTTGTCACTTTTATAATTTTAATTTTTTTTTTAAAATAATATATATATATATATTCTATATAATTTTGTATATATTTATTATATTAGTATTTGGAAATCGTATCAAAAGACTTTAGTTTTACTAAAAAAATTGGTTAATTAATTTAGCTAATTTATAGTTTATATTTTTGAGTTAATTAGTTTAAAATTAAATTAATTATTTTATTTCGTTAAGATTAAGAAGCTTGTTAATTAATTAACATTAATTTGTCTTGTTTAAATTTTAGTCAAATTCTCCAAATTAAACTCAATTTGGCTATTTTTTTAAACTCCAAAATCTAACCGATCCTTTGCTTCCTTTTCAAGACCATGTTTTGGGCCTTACTTCCAATTTCCAGCCGATCCAATTCGTCAAACCCATTACAGCAGCGTACTATCCTGCAAAGATCAAGCCCGCAAATCCAATTCAATACCAACAAAAATAAAGCATACAATATTCCCAGCCCACTATTTGTAATTTATCCGGCCCAATATCTCAATACCAAAGAAACCCATCAGCAAACCAATACAACAACAGCAATACGGGCAGCATACCAAATTGACCTGACCCCCCTGCACGTGCTTCTTCTTCATGAAAAAATCCCAGCAAACCCGAAAGATCTCACCAAATCGCGGAGAACCCTGACAACGTCAACATCGACAGTACTCGTCCATACGCCCTTCCTCCTTTTTTCTGAATTTGAAGTAAGAATCAGTCTTTTCCCTGATTTTGAACAAGGATTTGAGGAAATTGGTATAAATTTTCAAATTTTAAATTTTTCCTTTCTATCTGATTTCCCCCCCAAAAACGATTTTCTTTTCCCCTATATTTACTCTTGACCAATCCGTGTTTGAGAGAGGGTTTTTTGAGGTAGAAATTGATAGGAGATAGACACATAAATAGAGATACAGAAAAACACAACCGGAAAAAAAAAGAAAAAAGAGTTTGAGTCTCCTCTATTAGAATTCAAAGTTGTTTTTATTTTCCGGAGCTCATCGAAATAGGCTCACAGTGGTGGTAGTTCTTCGTGGTAAAGGTCGTCGTCCTAGTATCGTTGCTCCGAGAAAGGTAATATTCTTGTTCCAATTTCTCATTCTTTCTTTCCGAATAATTTGTGTGCTGTTTTTGTCACTGTTTCAGTAGTGATTCTCTTCAAGATTTGAAGTATTGATTAGTGGTGTTACACATCTTTATATGATTTGGAGAATTGAGTATGTTGTATTTATTGTTGGTTTACTGCGATTCGAGTTGCATTTTCACCAAAGTTTTCCTTAGTTTCCTTCTATGGTAGTCTCATTTTAGTGAAAGCCCTTAGCCACTGCTCAATTTGATTCTTCTCTGTTATTGTTATCTCTTTCATGACATTTTGGCGATCTTATTGTTGAACACGATTGGTGGTCTCTCTCTTTGAGTTCGCTTTGAGTCTCATTGATACAATAGTTCGTTTTCCTTCGAATAAGTCGCTTACATGGATATATCTTGTCGTCTTAGTTTGGTTAGCTATTTTCGTTCAATTGGCTATTAGGTGTGTGGTGCCTATCTGCTTTAGCTTTAAATTTGGAATGGTGTGTTAGGTTAATAGCTTGGTTTCAATTTTAGCTTGTGTAAATCTACTGGAATTTGTTGCCTGTTCCCTTTTGATTTATAAAACCATCTTGGTTATCTGTTAAAACTTCACCGGCCTAGTTAAATGTGGTGAGAGCATGATTGTCATAGCCATGTGGTTTGAAGGTTGTTTAATAAATTTGTGTATCTGTATTTCTCTATTATTATTTAGCCTATTAGAGTTTCCTTATGAGTGTTATCTTCCATGTTCAAATTGAGATCTTTTCCTTTTCTTTGTTCATTAGGAAATCACATGCTTATTGTAGCTAGTTTTTCTTAGTGTAATTAATTACTCCCTTTCTCTAGTGAAGACGTAGCTAGTGTAGATTATTTGTGATTAAGGGCTTAAGTTTTCCTATTTTGTTTCTTTTATGTCATCACTGTTTTCGTCCTTCCCAATTCCCTTCGGTAATTAATTCTTGTCCCCATAAGCAAATACATCTAATGTTTATCGAATTAATTGTGAGTAATGTTCAAGTTTAGGCAAGTTTACTTTTAATGTGGAAGATAAATATTTGTCTTACTCTTAGCTTGCTCATTGAGTATTTATTTTTATGCCTTGCCTTAGCAATTTTAAATAATCCAACTAAT
>JAJOOI010011543.1:0-15503 GCA_029582585.1 Solanum bukasovii
TATATATATATATATATATTAAAAGAAGAATCAAAACAATTTGTTTAGAATCCATTTAACTTCATCAACTTTCTAATGAATATTAGAAAAATTATACCAACAAGATGATACAAATAATGTTGATATTTAAGCTTTAAGAATATTAACGGGAGGGTGGTGGTGGTTGGGGAATATATTTAGAATCAATTTTCAAAAACAAGGAAAAGAACCTTATCTTTTTTATTCTTTTGCCTAACAATACACAAAGAAAAAATCACCTATATAATTACATATCTTACTATCAATTACAATACATTGGATATTCATCTTCTTTTTTGGTTTATTAGGTGATGTTCAAAATTTACTAGTCTGACTAATTCAACTTTCTAATGTTATGCAATGCACATTAAGGAGGACGTGATTCCTATAATAAGTTTCTCTTAATACTAAAGAAATTGAGATTTTCAACGAATTTAATTTTCATTAGAAAATCATCGGAATTTTACTCGTTGCAATTGTTTCATATGAAAAGGTGGTCCATCGCAAATTTTGACTTTTTTTTTAATAATAACTATATATTTCCAGAACTCAAATCGAAAATATATAACGAAGAAAGAAAAAATCACATCCATCTCATCACATACTTAATAGTCGAAAAAGAACTTTATTATTCGCTACATATATATTGTGGAACAACTCGTGAGAATCATAAATGTAAAATGCTTCCAATGGGTGATATGGACAATTTTGCATTCATTTACAAGTTTTGTATTTTATTTTAGTATTGTATATTTATCCATATGAGTTTTTAGTTACATATGAATGAAGTAGTGTCATCTAACACAGCTTCACAAAAAATAAATAAATTATATGAAGCTTTACGCGCGTTGACATATATATAAAGTTATTTCAAATATATGATAAAGTATTCGTATTAAATATTTTTTTTTCTCAGTTATATTAAGGATGTAAAAAATTAAAAAAACATTAATGGTAGCTAGCATTTAACAGCACAAAAAATGTGCTAATCACCCTTCGCTTAAGATGACTCCTTCCATGATGCCATTGTTACTAGTGCGGAGCCATGTCATCATAGGTTGAAGGGCCAGTTTAACATCTGCCATCAAAAAAATATATTGTGCTTATTGATCATAATATTATTTTTGCTTACATAAATCACTAGAAACATAAAAATATTCCACCTCAAATCATTGATTAATTTGTGTTATAAAACATGATTTTTCCATCTCATTCTCACTGAATCAGTTCACTAGAAAATTGCATGGTGGACAACACATTCTCATTAAAATATTGAAAATATCCAATGAACATTTTCTTTTCTCATCTATTCAATCAAAACATATGTAGGCACTACACGAAAATGTCCGGTGGGAAAATAATGACTATTTAGTAGTTATATATGATAATTGATACCGAACACAAAATAATAAGCAAAAAAAAAAAACTAACTTATTTACTTAAACAATATTTTGCAAGAAAATATATTTCTTTCGTACCAAACACACCTAAGTTAACATGAAGAAGATTAGTGTAATAATTTGATTGTATTACAAGACTTTAAGAAAGAGGTGAGAGCCCACAAGAAAAAGAAAGTGAAATAGTAATACTCCTTTGTGCGTCTTTCTTTCTTTATATATTATATGGCTGTCCAATTCAACTTAACAATCTAAAGTTAAAACCAACTCTTTAACTTGTTCCTCCTAAGTGTTTTATTTTTCTAGCCAAAACACAAATACTAAAAAAGAACCAAACATATATAGTCCAAGTTGTTTCAACTATATTTGGCAATATGCATCTTCATTGTGTAGCACCAAAACCAGAAAATGGTGGCACAGACTTGATGGAAGGTTCGAAGAATTCGCCTAATTCGTCGAAGCAATATGACAAGTCATGTCTGGGTTTCCCTGTCCAGAACAAGTCACAACAATCTTTTTTACAAAAGGCCATGTACCCTATAACTTTGAAGGTCTATTTTTTTCTCTTGTTAACCTTTTAGTACTTACTTGTTGCTTTACATGTAACAAGTAGATTGTGTCAGTTATGTGCTCTGATCTAGAGGCAGAGCTACATGTATTTTAAAGGGGTAACTGAACATTCTTTATCGGAAAATTATATTGTATAAATAGAGTAAAAGAAGTTTTTTGACTCTGCTCTTATTGTAATTCTTTAATGGTTCAATGTTATGTTGCTCGAACTCACCAAAAGTGTTGTTGCCCCATGCATGATCTAGAGGCGGCGCCAGGTAGGACTGAGGGGTGGTTTGGAGGCACCCTCTTTGATGGAAAATTACCATGTTTATATACATGGTTTAAATTATTTTTATCTATATATATAGTAGAGTTTACTTTTTCATATTTTGAAACCCCTTAGTGAAAATCCTGGCACTGGCACTGGCTAGATCATCACAAAATGTATAGGTTTTGGAGGATCCGACACACAGACACCCTGATGTATTTTTGAAAAGTTCGAGCAACATAGGTTCAATGTAATCTTTGCTTATGTCTTCATTTTAAATGTGCAGTTTGAAGAGATTGTTTACAAAATTAGTCAAGAAAACAAAGGAATGTGTTGTGGAGGACCATCAAACACAAAAGAAAAGACTATACTAAATGGAGTGACAGGCACTGTGTATCCAGGAGAGATGCTAGCTATGTTAGGTCCATCAGGTAGTGGCAAAACCACCCTCCTAACAGCACTAGGAGGGCGTCTTTCGGGTAAATTATCTGGGAAGATTACGTACAACAGTCAGCCATTCTCGGGTTCAATCAAACGTAGAACAGGATTCGTGTCACAAGATGATGTCCTGTATCCTCATCTTACAGTAATTGAAACACTTCTGTTCACAGCTCTGCTTAGGCTGCCACAAAGCCTCGATAGGGTCGAAAAAGTGAGACATGTAGAGCATGTTATTGCAGAACTTGGATTAAACACGTGTAGAAACAGTATGATTGGAGGGTCATTGTTTAGAGGGATATCAGGTGGAGAGAAAAAAAGAGTTAGTATAGGTCAAGAAATGCTGATCAACCCGAGTATACTACTTTTAGACGAGCCAACTTCAGGACTTGATTCGACAACAGCACTCCGGATCCTTAACACTGTTAAACGACTAGCAAGTGGTGGTCGTACTGTGATCACAACGATCCATCAGCCGTCTAGTCGACTTTATCATATGTTTGATAAGGTAGTGTTGCTCTCTGAGGGATGTCCTATCTACTATGGTCCTGCATCAACTGCCTTGGAATACTTCTCCTCTATTGGTTTTTCCATATCCATCACTATCAATCCAGCTGATCTCTTGCTCGATCTCTCGAATGGTAATTAAAACATTCCACTTTAACACACTTGAAATGAACATGTTTCCACATAAATGCCAAATTCTGACAAAATTAAACATAAAGGATCCTAGAGTTTGGTGAAATACCAAATACCTAGGGACAAACTCTTATGTTCCTTTCATTACGGTATTTCTGGCTTCTTAAAATCTATTATAGGTCTTTCAGGAATTGGACCGGAAACCAAGAATGCCAACGATCAAGGTGATAGTATTGAACAGGAAAAGAAGTTGGTGAGAGAAGCTCTCATCTCCGCGTATGAAAAGAACATTTCAACAAGGTTGAAAACTGAAGTATGCAGTTTAGATAACAGTAGTTACAGCTACACAAAGGATGTTTCTACAAGTAAGTTTCCAATTTACAATGAAAAAAAAGCAACTTCAAACCGTTCATCGCCTTTATTCAGTGCCTAATAATAGGTATCGTGGGGTCTATCGATGCAGGAAATGGTGTGAAATTAGAGCAATGGTGCACAAGTTGGATGCATCAATTCAAAATACTTCTTATGAGAGGGTTAAGGGAGCGAAGACACGAGAGCTTCAACAGGCTTAGGATCTTTCAAGTTATAAGTGTAGCATTTCTTGCAGGACTATTGTGGTGGCATACTCCAACATCCCACATTGAAGACCGAGTAAGACATTATCCGTTCACCTTATGTCATTTGCACATACGAAAACATATAATTTCCTATAATCTTTACGCTAGGTTGGTCAAGTAAACAGAGCTAATCTTTTGCCATTTCAACAATCAGGCCTTGTTACATGTTACAATATCCTAATAATAATAACAATGACACTTGATTTTCTGTTTTGCAGATTGCAATGTTGTTCTTTTTCGCGGTATTTTGGGGGTTCTATCCACTCTACAACGCAGTTTTCACATTTCCACAGGAAAGAAGAATGCTCATCAAAGAGAGATCATCAGGAATGTATCGTCTCTCGTCATACTTTCTTGCCAAAACTGTGGGAGATTTGCCTTTAGAACTAGCATTACCAACAGCATTTACGTTCATCCTTTACTGGATGGGAGGGCTCAAACCTGATCCAACTACCTTCATCCTATCTCTCCTAGTAGTCCTCTACAACGTCCTCGTTTCACAAAGCCTCGGACTAGCTTTTGGTGCCTTACTAATGGATGTTAAACAAGCCACTACATTAGCATCAGTAACAACATTAGTATTCCTAATTGCTGGAGGATACTACATTCAACAGATTCCTCCGTTCATCGTTTGGTTAAAATACTTGAGTTATAGTTACTATAGCTACAAGTTGCTTCTTGGGGTTCAATACAATGACAATGACTACTATGAATGTTCAAAAGGAGTCTATTGCCAAGTTGCAAACTTACCTGCCATTGAATCAGTAGGCTTAAACAATATGTGGATTGATGTCTCGGTCATGGCTGTGATGTTGGTAGGCTACAGAGTTGTGGCTTATCTAGCACTCACTCGTGTACGATGATGATTCGAAAATCGAAGAGGAAGATCACATAATTTAGGAGCAAAGTTGATAGAGTTCAATTTTTCTGCAACAAAGGAAGTAAGGATGTTAGATTTAGATTTGATCATGTAACACAAATTTTGATGTGCTACTACTACTACTCTTGGCAATATTTTTGCATACAACTAACTTGGGAAAATTGAAATGCTTTGAAGAATAAATCTTTGCCCCTCTTTTGAGTATACTGAGTAAACAGACAATAATAGATTTTGTATAATGCAGAAGGTTTGACCGTTTGAAAGGGTTTAGAATATTCAAGGATAAGGATAGAGAAAGGAGAATGAAAAATGTAAATATAGAAATAATAACGTATGTTCATGTTAATCGTCATGATATAAATGAGAAAATAAGATAAATAACCACGGAAAAAAGGATACTACAATTACATAAAAACTATTCCATTTATCAATATAATGATCCTTACATATATTTCTACCTTTCATTTCAAATTTAACCATGAGATTTTTTAAAATATATATAGAACATTTTAAAGAAAAGTGAGGATCCCAAAAAATTAGGGCCCAAAATAATACTTTAGTAGCCTTATAGTCTAGTCTGCTTTGAGTTTAGATAGAAAATGCGAATACCTAATAGTTCAAGTATGAACCTCGTAAAAAATGGCCATACAAATATATTTTTGACTATCATCTTTATAATATACGTATACTATACACAATACATATAAGCAAAACACATAAATAATAGAGCAAATGCTATATATTTCGAGTCTTCGACCATATCATTATAAACTAGATAATCCAAGAGTACATTTAAATAAATTTTTCAACAAGTAACGGGTGAGAACCCAATTAAATTTTGAGTGACCCGACCCGAAGGCCTTCTTCCCACTAAATCAGCCCAACAGGTCAAAGTTTTTCAAAAAACACAGTAAAACCCGAAAAAGCAAAATTTTCCACTTTAAAATACGAATTTGCCATTCCTTCGTACCAAAAACCTCGAGTTTACCATTTCTCCATTGTTAGCTTCTAGGGTTTTGCAGAATCCAAGGAAAACCATGGCATCATCTTCTAGGGTTTTCGGAAACTATTGCCGAACTCTAATGGCTGCTGCAAAGACCTCCACCGGAAAGATACCTCCGGCCACCTCAACAACCGCGGCTGGAAAAGGTCGTTCTAAAGGCATACTGAAACCTCAACCGATTTCACCTGCTCTACAAAAATTTGTCGGTACTTCTGAAATCGCACGTACTGATGCTGTTAAGAAAATCTGGGATTACATCAAAACCAATAACCTTCAGGTCCACTTTCCATTTCCTCTTTATGTTACTTATGATAGAGAATAAACCTTTGCATGTAGATAGCATTGTTCTATGGAGTAGCCTTTTTTGTAAAAATGTAACTGGGAAGTTGTTAAGGATTCGAGGTGTGAAAATAGACTCTTTGCTAAAATGAGGGTTTTCGCTTGAGCTATGTCAAGTATGGATACCTGGTGTTTGTATCAGCTATATCAACTACAATGTCGTAAAATGCAAATGTTAGTATAGATGTATAGTAATTAGCACATTAGATGATAAAATAAAAGAAGTTATTTAAGATGGTTTACCATATCCTAGCAGAAATCCAAGTGCACAGCTTTGTAGGTGTGACAGTATGACGATTCGAGGTGCTAAAAGTGACGTGTATAGCTAACATGGTACGGGAAGATATTGCGTTTGCTTTTAATGAAACAATTTTCACAGGGATGATTGTTTTTCCTTGTGCTTGTGGAAGATGTGTCAACAATTAACAATATAGTAGTGACTGCTCTAGAATGTCAGATGCAATTAACGATCAGTCTGTTGTCTGTTCCTTTGACTAGCTTTCTTGGTTATAAGATAGTTGAGCCTTTTTGCTCAATCAATATTAGATGGAAATTTTAACAGTCTTGGAAAGTCTAGTTGTTTCTGCGAGATTAGGAAGTCTTACAAATGATTTGAAAATATGCACTGGATCAAAAGATATTGTTGTTTTTCCTATCTAGTAGACTGGCTGATAATGGAACAAAGGACCCTGTGAGAGTAGACTACAAGAGGGTGAGGGATCCGAAGGGATCTTGACATTTTGGCATTGAGGTTAAGACCTCTGTTATGAGTTAGGCTACTGATTGACATGGTAATGAACAAACTGGTTGGTAGGATATCGTCTTCTGCTATTTCAAAATGTATGATAATTTGATCAGTATAGACTTTGCGGCAATTTATATGAAGAAGTAGGATGCCCATGGCTTGGGGCCCTGGAATACTATGATGTCTGATTTGATTGCCATGTGCTGAATAATGAATGAGCTTTTGTTCTCAAGCTACGTCAACACTTTGTATGACCAGCTGGGGCATCCTTTATAAGGCCAAGCTGTAAATAATTGCTGATATAATACACCAGCAGTCAAGCATGTATAACAACCTATGCCAATTTTCAGAGTTAAAAGTATAATTTCGTTGTGGATATATTTATGAGATATTCCTTAAAGTATATTTGATGGAAAAGCAAAACACAATGCAGCCAAACATGATTCTCTATATTGCTCATTTGCTTACCCTCCTACTATATTTTTTTTTGAAATTGGTAACTTTACCCTCTTATTTTTCTATGTTAGTTTTCTTGTAAAAGATGCTTTTTCATGTTAGTTCATTTGTTTGAGATACAATTAGATGCAAAGAACAGCAACAGTTTTTAGGGCAGAGTTTTGTCCGCTTGTTCATATTGAAATTTGGTATTGTTTCATCAAAATGCAGTAATATAGTTAACATGCGACTGATCAACAGTCACCAACACTTGGGGTTCTAGGAAAAATATTACACTATGGCCTTTGAGATGATGATTTATAATCATTTAGCATTCCTTCTACTAGTTGTTGGCGGCATAGATTTATTGTGAGTGTTGTTATAACAAGATGATTTGTCATTGATTTCTTCAAACTATCATAATTATTGATTTTTTTAGTTTCTTATCAGGTTGAGGACAATCCACATCCTTCTAATGTTTGAGAAAAAAAAGTTTTCTTTAGTTAATAGTTATTATCTAATCTGAGTCGACAAATGTTTAATCCATTTGAACAAATGTGTGAAGTAGGTTGTGTACTCATATACAATATATACACCCTTTAGTTTCTTTTGACAAGTAAAATTCATGATCTGCAGAACCCTGCAAACAAGAAGGAGATAAATTGCGATGACAAGTTGAAGACGATATTTGCTGGCAAGGACAAAGTTGGGTTTCTAGAGATTGCAAAGCTGCTATCCTTTCATTTTCAAAAGGCTTCTTAAGTTTCCCAATTTGCAGTTCCTGTAAACATTAGGGGCTTTTCTTGGTACTGAACATTGTAGTTAGTAACTTCTCCTTTCTGTATCCCTTCACTCTGGTTGTGAGTTGTGGTGCACAGATCTGAAATTGGAAGCTTGCAGTGTTTTATGCCTGCTATGATCCACATTTTCTTTTTCCTGTTATTCACTTTGTTCCTTGCTGTATTTTCGACTGAGCCGGATTTAATCAAGTGACATCCACAGTTCATATAGCTGATTCTTACTTTCTCAGGATTGATGCGTGGTAATAGTTGTAGTTGTTCCTTATTATTAGTAGGTTCTTGGATTGTTTTTTTTGTGTTAAATCAAATACATTATCAGCCTATTTGATTATTTACTAAAACCCTCCAGTGGAGAGGAAGGATGAATTGTTAGTGTTGATGTAGAAGATACAATTGTAGGGCATGTATTTAGGTTCTTGATTAGGTAATTTTATAGCATAATTACACTTATACACATGTGTATCTAAAAAGCCTAGCCCGTTGAAAAATCGAGGTTTGCTTTGCCAGAGATTGCCATCTTCACACACACTTAACATACCCTTTACGTATCTTTCATACAGTTGGCCAATGTTGTGCACATACGATTTGAAAACGCATATATTGGATCCAGTTTGCCACATATATAGTTGATGTCTTTATATACAATTACATATATCTAACTTTTGCTTTGAAAACACGTACATTCACATATAATTAATCACACATAAACACATACATAGATATATAACTTTTGGACCAAATTGAACCAAATTCCATAATTAAGGATCATTTTGATAATTTTCTCCATAAAAATCACTCCTCATCGGGCCCATATACCCGGATACATCCGACCCGACCAGACCCCGATACCTTTCTCAGAGACTCTTACGCTACCCAAACAACTGAACACCCCTCTCTCCTTTTCTATCAATGACTCTCCGATTCAATCCACCGGTTAGATTAGCCGACGTCATTATCCGGTCGCCGGCGTTCAGTTACCGGCCAAACCAGCACTTATATATTCGACCTTTTAGGCTACAGTCATGGTAATCTCTGACGATGAGGATGAATCACTCGCTCAATTCCTCGAATCCGAAGTTCTCGCTTTCTCCGATCAGGTAATTTATAATATTTACCTCGCTCGATAAATCTCAATTATTTTGGGAAGATGAATACTATGCAACTATTCTGCTATATTCGTTAGGTGAATTCAAATTTACTATACTTACTCTTTTAGCTGGGTTTTGGATTGGCTATGCTCGGCTAATATTGGTGTTGATGTTTTTTTTTTCTTGGACCTCAATTGTTGTATTGCAGTATTATAGTTCTTGTGCTGCTACTATCTGTTATTCCTTGGTATCTGTAATCGGAAACAACTTCTCTTGAGAAGTTTTTTGCAACAAATGATTTTCCAAAAAGCTTTTTCTTTTTGAAGTGGTTTGCACTCATTTTTTCACTGAATAGTAAAGAAAAGAATACAACAATTTGAATAGTTTCATTTTAAAACAATCTGAATGTCTTGTGTGTTACATCTTTTGCTATAATATACTGTTACATTTTGTTTCCTCTTTTGCCGCTGTGATGGATTATGGGATATTGTTATTTTTTACGAGGGTAGTACGATTCATTTCTACGAAAAGAAATGGGCAAAAGGTTACCCTCGGGGGCCGGGGCTATGGTCTAGTGCTAGAGCGCAATGTGATATGTGTGAGAACTGAGATGGTCGTTGTTACGTGTTTGACCCCTGCCTTAGACAACAGTTTGGTATCTAAGTGGAGAAGTTTAGAGCGGCGGGCCCATTATTCACCGAGTTTCGAACCTTGAACACCCCTGGTCTTCGGGAATTTCTGGGTTATAAAACGAAGGGAAGGCAAAAGGTTATCATGTGCCAATATATTTTTTTACTCTCTTTCATAAAAAGAATGTTCGATCAAATTAGGAGGGTCAATGCATTTACTTTTACTCGTGGACTTGAGCATTGACCTTTTATTTTTGTTGAACTAAGATTTATATATTTTTATTCGGCATAAAAGATTACTATAAGTCACATTCTTCTTACAGTAGATTAGTCATCCTTCCTAATTTATATGACAATCTTTTCTTCTTGTACTGACACAAAATGTTCGATACATTTCCACTCCTATATAACTTTTATAACTTTCAAGAATTCAAATTCATTGAACTATTCAAAATATAAACTTCGATGTTATGTTTTCTGCCAAACTGACTTTTCAACAGCTAATTTGATATTTTCTTCCTTTATCACTACCATAATATAGAAGTAAGATTAACATATTAAATTCCATTTTCAGTCAAATACAAACAATGGGATGGTGAGAGTGATATTGAAATATGCTCCACAGAATTGTAATAAAAGATAATTGTTAATTTTTTTTGCTCTCCAAATTGTAGTAGGCGCCACATAAAAAAGAACAAGAATCAGTAAAATTGCAATCTGTAACCCGTAATCTTAAAATCCGCGTCTCTATGAGTGTACAGAGTAGTTATTGATATTTCTGACTTTGTGTTACTAGGCACGAGATGGTACTGTTTGCTGTATTTGGGGATGGATTTAATTGAAGTTTAGTAATTAGGTTGATATGGTTCAGGATGAATGGAAGCAACTGGAAGTTGAGGACGATAATGATAAATTTGGCGTAGAAGAGGATCATGTGACTGAGAAATTAAGAGATGTGAAGGATGAGGGGAAAGAGGCGGCGCGAGAGGAGGAGGAAAATAGAGGAGCAAAACGGATGAAATTTGAGGAAAAACAGGGGGAGAAAAAGGTAAATGCATTATTATCATCTGAATCTCTTGCATTGCCAATTGAATTTAAAGATGAAGGTGAATGTGCATCTTCACCTGCAAAGATGTGTGAGACTCTTATGGGTAAGTGTGATGGTGCTAGTACCAACAACATAGGACGTGCTCCAAGGTCAATAGAAGCTGGTATTCTCAGCAAAATCCCTCCTGAGTTGCTCCATCACATTCTCAAGTTCCTTTCCTCAGAGGTAATTCATGTTGTTTCAGTTTTATTTGCTCATCATATTATAACCTATACAGAGGACTGAAAAAGAAAGGATAATAAGAGCCATTTTTATGCTTTTGTGTGCCCATGGTTATTTCATATTGACCAAATTTTATTTTTTTTTAATTTATGGCAATGTGCAGGATCTTGTTGCATGTTCATTGGTCTGTAAGTTTCTAAATGGTGTTGCTTCTGATGAATCCTTATGGCGTCAGCTGTAAGTACAATGCATCTTGCATTTTCCCCTTCAACTCCTCCTTTTTCATAGTCTCTTCATTCATGCTGCATATGCTTATCTATTATCTATGTGTCTTGGTGTTATAGGTTGTACTAGTATTTTTTTTACTTTATTTTCTTGAAAAGGGTGGGTTCGGGCCAACTTTTGCGTACCTTGATTGCTCGTTCAGGTACGTGCTATCTCTTACACCAACATAGGTATTGAGAGTGCATGTACCAAGTAACTCTGGCCACCAAATCTTATATAAACAGGAAGAAACCATCTAGTATGTTTTGTCTCTCTTGAGAGTTGAACCTTGGTCTCCAAAGTTTTAACCCACTTTAGTATTACTATGCCTTACACTTGGTTGCTTGTACTAGTATTCATACTGTCACACCCCTCTTTATTCGATTGAGGGTTTTTTCATTTGAAGTGACGGTTTTGAAAAAGGGTTTATTTATTTATTTAGAGTCTGCACTTGGAATTGAGTTTTTTAGTGTTCAAAGTCACCTTATGAATCTCTAATCAAAAAGACGTGACTTTTGTTTTTTGGTCTGCTAAAATTAGTTACTGGGTAAGTAATTTTGTTGGTCGGGGAAGGTGTGAGTCACCCTTGAGTCCCATGGTTTTAGTACGATTGCTTCATTGAATTTTATTTGGCTAAAAATAATATTTGGACAAAACAATATTGCGTTAGCCGCTTATTTTACAAAATTGGTTGTCTTTTTTTGGTGTTCTAAGTCACCTTATGAATACCTAATAAAAAAGAAATGACTTTATTTTTTGGTCTGCGAAAATAAAAGACCGGGTAAGAAATTATAGAAGACCAGGAAGAACGGATCAAATATTGAGACTTGAGAGGATAAGGATAAAATACTACTTGTGATCTCAGAAAACCTGAAATGGACGTTTGCGGCTCTTGGCCATTGGCCCAAGCTTGCCACAATTGTGCCTTAACATGTCTCAACATCTGATTTTCCTAGACACTGGCCGACTCTCTTGCTGTTAATTCAGCTGGAGTTTCTACTAGGCTCACCACATGGAAGAGCACCAATGACGACCAATATCAAATCTGTGGTGAGCCAGCTAGACACTCCAGCTGAATTGACAGCAAGAGAGTCAGCCAGTGTCGAGGAAAATCAGATGCTGAGACATGTTATGGCACAATTGTGGCATGCCTGGGCCAATGGCCAAGAGCCGCCAACGTCCATTCCAGGTTTTCTGAGATCACAAGTATCCGACCTCATTCTCTCAAGTCTCGATATCTGATCCATTCTCCCCGGGGTATGATCCCTTCGACAACTATGGGTCTAGACCATCAACAACGTGCCATCTAGAAATAATCCCACTATCACTACTTTCTTGCAAATTGATATTTCAAAGGAGAGACTTTCTTGCAAATCCATCATTCTTCACGAGTAATTTAAATTGACAAAATGTGATTTACTTTGCATACATTTAGTTTTAATTCGTTAAAAAAGAGGGTTGACTTAGTATTTTTACACTTATTAATTTGTATTGAATCTTGTACCTTTTCCATGCCCTAAAGTCCTCATTCATTCAAATTATTTGCTCAACTTTTTGACGACCTAATGTGTTAACCCTTGTTATTCTTTTACTGATTCATACTTTGGTAAAAATTAGAAGTTCAGAATATCTTTCTCATCCATTTGACTTCGGTGTTTCTTGATAAAATTTTGGTACAGGTATTGCTTGCGATGGGGTTTGGTGCTCCCAACAAAAAAGCCACGGGAGTGTGCTTGGAAAAAGCTTTACATCAAGGTATCTTTTATTCGAATGTGAAATTTTCACTTGTCATCGACCAAGCACTTCAGCTAACCTAATTATGTTTTACATCTAACTCGCAAATTGTATTCTCTACATCATAGTGTAAATTGGAAGTTAAAAACTTATAATTTTATAGCTAAGTAGATCCCAGTGTAAGTTGAATGTTTGGGTGGCATTTGGGTAAGGGTTTGGTTTAGTTGTAAAATGACTGGTTTTGGAAGTGTGTCTGGGAACTTTTCTAGGAAAACTAATCATGTGTTGGAAAAGTATTTAAAAAATCCAGCTTATGTGGTTTTGAAGACTAAATCCTGAAACAAAAATCAACAACCCAATTTTCCCAAACCAAAATATTGCTGTTTCTGAATCTGATTCAATCAATTGGTTTCATAAAGAAAACCTTTTCCAAACACATCGAAGTCCTAATTGAACAGCAGAATTGATTTTAACAAATGTTACCCAAACATGTAAACCAATTGTCGAAAAGTTAGGCCAGGACCAAATTCAAATGCCAAATGGGTCGATTAGGCTGAGTAACATTTGCTAGCTTGTTATAATTTTTAAAGTAAAGATGATTTTCTTGTGGAATTGAGAGGCTTAAAAGGGAAACATCATTATCAAATTAGGAAAAGGACTAAAGGGATGTAATTTCTCATTTCTGTCACCAAGAATGGCTGGATTTAACCCCCCAAAAAAAGATATTTTTCTTATTCAGAGAAAAAGGTCAATTAATGGGATCTTGAAAGAAATGGAGAGAGCAAGCTGCAAAGTGAGCGATTCGCTTCTTGGAATTTTTCGTTAGTTGCGAAATGGTGTATGCATCTTGTAGATTAAATTTACTTTAGATAAAAAGAAATGGATTCTCTGCAGCGTGATGCAGATGACATGGTGGAGTTCGTCAGGAATTGCCCAATGGAATTGAAGGAGTATTACATCCAAATGCAAGCTGCTAAAAGAAGCCAAGCCCCTCTTCCTTCTCAGGTGATTAGTTTTCTCTGTATTTGAAGCTTCTAGTTGCTTCATCCAAACCTGAATATAATCACAAATAATCCTGAATTTATTGACTGGATTTATAGGATAAAGTTTTTACTCGATAAATTATATTTGGGTGGATGTATTTTGCTCTTTTCTTTTTTAAACTTGGGGGTAAGGTGAGGCCCAAGGATCAAAGGTTATGGATGTGTAAGGAAAGGGCGTTGTGAGAATTGGATGTTGCATCTCTGATATTTAGGTATGTGTTTCTTGAATGACTCACTGATTGAGATTTTTATTAACATTTTCTAGTGTTTCTTGTGGGAACTTTCTGAATTTCAATTTTGGGCTTTCTTGTTTTCGTTTTTGTATAAATCTTGTTTGGGTGGAGTATTTTCTTTCATGCATCAACCATTCCTCTTAAACAAGGCAGTGGAGAACTGTTGATTTTCCATAGAAATATCCAAAACAGAAACTGAAATTTAAAACACAGAAGGGATTGGGGGAATAGATGGTAATAGGACCTAAAAAATATCTCAAACAAAGTTGCAAACCTATTGGAGTATATGACAATTCAAATTACCGAAGGGAAGGAAGGATTCTAGGTTATTTTAATTAGGTGATTAGCCAGCTGAGAAGTAGTTTGTGCTATCTGTATTAATTGAGAAACTCCACTAGAAGTTGAGTGAATGCAGTAGATTGAGGGGACATTTCCTGTATCCTTGAGTTTGCACATTTACTTAACTCAATGTGTTTCATGAAAATAAATACCAAACAAAAGATAAAAATATAAGTATTGGGAACTGATCCATCCCACGTCCTAAAATTTGCATTTTGGTGCATACGACAAGAATCTTCTATGGTATCACGTATCAAAAAAATAATCTTCTATGGTATTCGTCTTACCTTCTGACTTTAATATACAGATAAATGATGACCGTATGATTCTCGATAAGACCGTTGCTGATCAAGTCTCTATTTGGAAAAAAAGCAAAGGTCTTGGTGATAATGTGGTCAATGGTCATGCCTGCTCTGGAGAGACATGCGCTTACCATCAAATTGGCGATGTATTTGTCTGTGAAAAAACTGGAAACGTTCATGGTAAGTGTTAGAATAGAAATAAGTATTTCCTACTTAGAATAGAAATAGGAATAGGAATAAGAATAGGAATCCTAGTTGGAAAAGGATTCCAATGTAGTGTCTATAAATAGGGTCTCAATGTAACTATTTAGATACACAATTCAATAATATTTTTCTTATATATTTCTCACATGGTATCAGAGCATTGGTGAGAACAAACAAGTCACCGTATGTCTATGTCAATTTCCGGTGACTGTTGGGTCTGATTTTGTTATTCTTTTTTCTTTCTGTGGGTGTTGTGCGAAAACCAA
>JAJOOI010011544.1:0-17750 GCA_029582585.1 Solanum bukasovii
AAAAAATAAAAAATTGAAATTAGAAATATCTTTTAAAAACAATTTTTAATTTTTTTTTGGGAGGGATGGGTGTAGGGGTGAGGGTGGGGTAAAAAAATTGAATTTAAAAACAAGCTTTAAAATTATTATTTTTTGAGGGGGTGTTATAATTTGGAATAACTTGATTTTGAATCAAACCACCAAAGTCAAAAAAGAGAAAGTGGAGGAAAAAGAGAGTAATGAAATCTTAAAGCTAAAGCATCCACTTTTATACTTTCAACGTGGTTTTGCCCACAGATAAGGTATTGATGGCGTGATTATCAACAAAAAGAAATTGATTCTTCTTCGTTTCAATTTATACAATATATTATTTTAGTTAATTTTAAAAATAAAATATTTTTTATTAATATATTTAATTATGTTATCAATATTTTATTCGTTGTGTTGTGTTCATTTATCAACTAGTCTACAAAAGCATATTCTTTTATTTTAATTTTTTTAATATATTAAAAATAATTTTTTGAAACATTGCAAAATCATTTGATACTTCTTAATTACCTGCCAGTTAAATGACATCTTGAATTTCTCTCATGCTCGTTTGATTAAAGAAAATCAAAATTTTCTCTAGAAAAACGAGTTTCTTCAAAATAAGAAAAACAAACAAGCTCCTCAATATTTCACATTTATTTTATCCATCCCACTCACCAACACATCTCATCTTCACTTTATTTCTGTAGCGCCCCATCCTTACCACACCACGCACCCCTACCTTCTACCTCCACCGTTTATAATATCGAATTATATATAAATATTTTTAAAATAATATTTTTTATTATGTGCCAAATATAAGAAATAATAAACAAAGAAATCAAATTATTTTCCTAGAAAAAACATTTTCAATGGTCCTACCAAACACACCTTTTCTTTTCACATACTTAAAGCGTCCAACAATATCTATATATTGAGTCTCAATTTTCACCTTCTTAGATATACTTCCCTTCTTCTTTGCAAGCTGCAATTTCATTCTTTCATTGAAGAAAAGAAGAAGCTAAGGCAACTCAAATACATCTAGTTGTAGCCGGTCTATTAATTAGTGACAATCATCTTCGCAATTGGTTTCGCATCGCCAAGAGATATCGATTCTGCTAGCCCTAATAAAGGTATGACAATTCTATTAAGTAGAATCGTCATATATCCCCTTTATTAATTCGGATCGATGTTAAAATCTCCTGGCAATGTGAAACCAGCTGCAAAGGTGATTAATGTAACTAGTAGAGTGGCCACAACTAGATGTGTTTTATATGTTGAAAAAAATAGCTTTGATTTCTGATAGCTTCGGACGGAGCTAGATAGGGTGGAGGGATTCATCCAAACTCTCATGAATAAAAAATTACAGTGTTTTTTTTCTAAATTACATATAAACATTTTTGGGAAAATATTGTCTTGCTTGCTTAGTAAACATGGACACACAAAAAATAAGCAAGAATATCACTTATTATTATATGGGGAAAAAGTCTAAAATATATCCGAACTTTGGCAGAAATTGTTGTTACGATACCGAACTTTGGAAAGGATCTTTTACCCCTTGCACTATTTAATAGTGTATTTTAAAGGTATATATGTGCCCACATTGACATCATAAATATTTCATAATTATAAATAGTAACGTGTCCACGTGGGCACATATATACCTTTAAAATACACTATTAACTAGTGCAGAGGGGTAAAAGGTCCTTCATAAAGTTTGATTTCGTAACAACAATTTCGGTCAAAGTTGAAGTATTTTTTAGACCATTTTCCCTTATTTTATTATTACTATATAGAATCGAGCTACCTTCATAATATATTCCACTCTGTTTTCATGCTTTGTCCTGGCTTATCAACGTCTTCCATCGCAGCACTCAGAGGCACAACGTAGAAAATTTACATTGTTTATATATATATGATTAAAATTTTTTTTATGTATATTTAGCAAATGTTGAATATCTTTTAGTTTTAGTGTTTATTTCTTCATAATTTGAATCTTTCGATAAAAATTCTGACTCCGATTTTATCGGCTCTAAGCTCTTGATTTATTGTTCTATTTCTAAAATGAAGGAGAATTTGGTATTTGCCTTGATTACAACTTAAAAGAAAGGAGTTTGGTTTTTGCCTTAACAAAAAAGAAAGGGATTTACTGTTTGCATAAAAAGATTATCAAAGTGAATATTAAAGCAATAATATTAGCATCTCTTAAGATTTACTTCATTCTTATCATGATTCTTTTAATTTCTCAAAACAAACAAGACTAGTGTGTTGATAAATCTGTCCTTCTAGATAGATCCTATATGTGTTTGCTCACATTATTGATCTCAAGTTAGAATAAAGCTTGGTTAGCCAATTTAGGATAGATCCACATAATATATGGTCCATATAGATTCATATAGTTTCGACTTCCCACAATTTTTAATATATATATATAGTAGAGAAAGATAGAAGGATGAGTTCATTATTTATCGAGTTTTGAACCATAGGTCATTGACCTTCAGAGATTTTTCAATTATAACAAAGAATTTTTTTACATTCCGTCAAGTTCATATTATATGGTATTTTTAGCATTGACATACCCCTTAAAGCAATTCACTCACCCCTAAAAAGTTAGAGGTGTTCCACTAAAATTACCTAACAAAAATAATTGTGTAATACAATCTCAAATAAAGAATCATGTTAAGGTAAAACATGGACTTGAAAACTAAATTATTTGAACAATGACAATATTGTTACTTGATGCATACAAACAACAAATCCCTTTCTTTTGATCAAAGGCAAATGCCCAAATCCCTTTGCTATATATATAACTTGATGCATATACAAAGACTAGACAAAAGCTACTGGATTCCCGTGAACCATGTCATATAGTGGATCCTCCCTTGCCAATGCCTATATCTTCAGTGGTCAATTATCCCTTTCTTTTGATCAAAGGTAAGGACCACATTCATTCCTTCTAAGTCCTCGTCAAGGCAAATGCTCTAATCCTTTTCCTATATATATATATCATTGAGAAAGTAATGACTCACAAGATCATCATATATAATTTGGGAGATATTTATATATATATATATATCTATCCCTCAAAAGAATGGAAGAAATTGAAGACACGTCGAGGCAGGACAAAGCTAAGATCTATGAAAAAGGAGTCGATAATATTATCAATGCATCTCAAACACATCTAGTTGTGGCTACTTTATTAGTTACAGTTACCTTTGCAGCTGGCTTCACATTGCCAGGAGGTTTTGATAGTGATCCTAATTGCACTAATAAAGGAACAACGATTTTAATACGAAACACAGCCTTCTGTGCATTTGTTGTTACGGATGCCATTGCCTTTTCATGCTCCGCAGGGACTATGTTCATATACTATTTCATGGCGGACACAAGACGTTCATCAAAAATTTATACAGAAATGTATCCACTTTTATGGAAACTTTATAACGACGCAATCTTTCTGCAAGGTATGGCAATGTTTGTAGTTGTAATTGCATTTGTATCTGGTATGTATGCAACGTTAGCACATTCAGCAGCTCTTGCCATTTCTGTCTGTATCATCGGCTGCACCTCTTTCCTCATCTACTTTTGGGTTTATTTTCGCGGTATCCAGAATTTAATAAGAACAGAACAGAGTGGAGAGACATGAATGCATACTAGTATATACAACAAACATACCTGGTGTAATCTCACAAGTGGCGTCTGGAGATGATAGAATGTACGCAGACTTTACTCCTACTTTTCTAGGTGTATATAGAAAGTTTGTTTTGATAACCCCTCGGCTCAAAAGACTTTGTATACTAACAATGGTTGAAAATAAATAAAATTATTTTCTTGATTTTATAGTCTATCCCACATTAACAAAGCTACTCTGAATCCTGTAACAATAGTATTAATAGTTCAAACAACACTCAAAGGTAGGTCGACGTTTCCCATTTTTGTAGGAACTTCAATAAGCAATCAATATTTCACGATCAAGGGCTAACGTAACACTTAAAACGTAATGTAAGTGTCACCATGAAAGGATTAATTTCTAATTCAAGTATAAGTTAGGCATGTGAACTTCAAGCAGAATTTGTTAAGGAACAAGCAAAAATTTCGTATTTAAAGTGCCAAAATTCTAGTTTGCTGGTCTTAGTTTGTATGGAAGTTACAGAATATCAAGAAAATAGCACCAGAAGCTTATCTGCAGAACATATAAACGTGATGGCATCCGGAACAGTTCCACATAGGGTACAAAAACAACATAAACATAATCAGTGTAATCCCATAAGTGGTGTGTGGAAGGGTGGAGTGTATATGCAGACTTTACCCTTACCTGGTGGAGGTAGAGAGGTTGTTTCCAATGACCGTCAGTTCGAGTGCAGCAAATCAAAATAGTTATGAAAGAGGACATACAACATAGAAGAAAACACGACAACTAGTAAGGGAACTAGTACAATGGTAATAGATATCAAAAGCAAGCAACTACAAGAATAAGGCTAATACTAAAATAGACACGGTGCTTCCAGACTTCCACCAAGCCTAATCCCGCTAAAAAGTGAAACAATCCTCAACAGGGAATAAGCATAGTGTGAGTTGAATTTTTCTCTATCAAAGTTGAAACTACAAAGAATGTAAAGAGAAAAGGCTACTATAGTCATAGTTGATAACTAGTCCAGATTAAAATCAATATTTAATTCCGAGTCCACATAATTTAATTTGTGTCTTCAAGGAATTTAATCCCCTTACGATATCGAGGTAGTATTGGATTATTTTCTTTACTAAAATGGAGATACCTCAAACTGTGACAACTTTTGAACTGCTTTATTTTGAAACAATGCAGAGAAAAGAGAAAAGGAGAATTCAAAATCAAATGTTTTGACAAAATTTAAGTTCTCAAATGTTTATGTTAACCAAGTGATTAAGAGCCCGTTTGAATTGGTTTTTAAAAAATAGCTTTTTTAAGCTTTACAAAAAATAAGAAGTCAAACTTAACTGACTTTTAAATCAAAAATTAAAAAATAGAAAAACCTACTTTTGATTTTTAATTTTATTAAAGTCAATGTAAACTTCTTTTAAGTTATTTTTAATGTTATCAAATACTTCTAAAAATTAAAAATGACTTAAAAATAGGTTTGACTCCAAGTGGGTTCACAGTTTGGCAAAAAGTACCTTGGGTTTGAATCTCCTCCTTTTTGGGCTTTTAGAAGTCCCATAGCAAAAGCTGATATGGGCTCAGCTTTTGGGCTCAAAATCTCAACCCAATGAAAAAGCAACATTGTTTTCGGGCTTAACAATATGGGGATAATTACACGTATAAGTAAACATATACTAATAATTAGTTAACATAGTTATAGTTTGCTTTAATTACAATTCGCGATCTACTTTTAGCTATAATTACACGGCTCAGGTTTTTAGTTTTGTATAATTCACACATTTGTATAATTCGAAATTTGTATAATATAATTTGTATAACTTTTGTATAATTCAAAATTTGTATAATATAATTTGTATAACTGTTTACATTTCTAATGTTTGTAATTGTATAAATTCGTTATTTTGAGTTTATACAAAAATAACTGAATTATACACATGTACCTGCGAATTATAAAACCTGTTAATTATACAAATCACGAATTATACCAACGAGACAACTTAAACTGTAGCTACAACCCGTAGATATGCAAACTATAGCTATGGAACATAATTTAATTTATTATAATGGCTATTTGCGAAAGTTCCCCATTTATTTTTAATGTTTTTACTTTCGTTAGACCAAAATGATATATATCAGATCTAAATCACAGAGTTGAAGAGTATATTATTTTAATAGTAATAATTTGAAAATGGGTCCGGTAGAGAGACGTTGGCAATTGGCCTTTGACAGTTACCTTAAAATTTGAAAAAAAAAAGGAATTGCAGACAAACTACACATATAATTATACATAGAGTAAAATTAGAGGGGGACCAGCTGGTTACCCATATTTGAACTATGAGATTGGTTATCCTCGATAAATTTTCGAACTGAAATGGAAAATAAAGCTGAGAATGAGAAGAGGTCATTGAGTGAATCCTCGGTATGGAGTAGATCCAGTTCTGATGAGAGCAAAGAGAAGGATTCTTCTTCTTCACTGTCTTCTCCGTTAGGATGGCCTATTCGTAAAGCTCAAAAAGATGATGTGAATTCAAATATTTCAGGTTCGCTTTCTTTTTTTTTCCTAGTTTGAATTTTATGGTCGAAGAAAAAGATAAAAGGAGAATTGACTTTTTACTTTCATTTTTAGTGAATTAATATTTATTTTTTGGGTTAAATGGAGACATTCTGCTTTATTTCAAATTCAAATTTGAATATTTTATGGCGGTTAAGCAATTTGGCTTTGAATTAGAAGGTTATGTGAGTTATTCGCATTACATTGAACAGAATTGGAGATGATGAAAGAGAGATTTTCAAAATTGTTGCTTGGAGAAGACATGTCTGGTAGTGGGAAAGGAGTTTGCACATCATTGGCTATTTCAAATGCGATAACCAATCTATGTGGTAAATTTTCGTATTCCAGACTACTTTTGTTGTTTTTATCAGTTTTTTTTTTGACAAAAATTCGATGTGTAGCTACTATATTTGGACAATTGTGGAGACTAGAACCATTGCCTCAGGAAAAGAAATCGATGTGGCGAAGAGAGATGGAATGGCTTGTTGCTGTTAGTGACCACATTGTTGAATTAAAACCTTCTTGGCAAACATTTCATGATGGAAGTAAACTTGAGGTACTGAGCCGCCTTTTGGTTGAAGTGCAAACATGAATTTCTTGTGATTGTGTTACTTATCTAGCTGCCGTTATCAAGCTGGGGATCATCGAATGCAAGTGTTATCGATTTAATTTCCTCTGTGTATCTCCAGGTTATGACTAGTAGACCAAGAGCAGACCTTTTTATTAATCTTCCAGCTCTACGAAAACTTGACAATATGCTTATTGTAAGAATCTCTGTCCTATTTTTATCACAGTAGTACCTGTAGAGAATAGTAGATCTTCATAAGATCCATTTGGTATGTTGCAGGAAATACTAGATAGCTTCACCAATACCGAGTTTTGGTATGTGGATCAAGGGATAATCGCGGCTGAGGATGATGGTTCAGCCTCTTTTCGGAAAGCTATCCAGCGGCAACAAGACAAGTGGTGGCTGCCTGTCCCAAGGGTGCCTCATGGTGGTTTGCTTGACGACACAAGGAAGCAGTTAAATCACAAACGCGAATGTGCTAGTCAAATTCTGAAAGCTGCTATGTCAATAAATAGCATTACATTAGCTGAGATGGAAGTTCCTGAATCATATTTAGATGCTCTTCCAAAGGTACATCTTTGAAATATGATCTCCTGAACTTATATGTGAATAAATTTACTCGAGTAGCTAATTCCGTGCTTTCTGTTGAACTTGTTGTCTGCCTTATTATGGTTATGTTGTTCCGCTAACATGTCAAGGAAAGATAGATATTGATTATCTTTTTGTCTTTAGAATGGAAGAGCGTGTTTAGGGGATGTCATCTACCGCTACATAACATCAGAGCATTTCTCCTCTGAGTGCTTGCTTGATTGTCTTGATCTGTCAACTGAATGTGTTGCCTTAGAGATAGCAAACCGTGTGGAGGCTTCAATTTACGTGTGGCGAAGAAGACTTCATCCTAGACCTCCAACTAATCCAAATCGCTCCACAGCAAAATCATCTTGGGAGATGGTCAAGGATCTAGTGGTTGATGGAGACAAGAGGGAGTCGCTTGCTGAGAGAGCTGAAAACCTCCTACTTTGCCTGAAGCAGCGATTCCCCGGCCTAACCCAAACCACTTTAGATACCAGCAAGATTCAGTACAACAAGGTTCGTTTACTAGTGTAAAAAGGCGTTATGCTTTCTTTCTTGCTGATACAATTTGGTGACTAGATTTTGTTCTTCAATCATATTTCAGGATGTAGGAAAGTGTATCTTAGAGAGCTACTCAAGAGTCCTTGAGAGTCTGGCTTTCAATATTGTTGCACGAATTGATGATCTACTACACGTGGATGCCTTAACTAGGAACTCGTCTGTTCCTACAGGCAATGTCATTAACCACAAAAAAGTGTCAATCCCATATTCAGGCACCCCATATAGAACACCAAACTTTTCACCTGTGCCTCTGATAAGTCCGGTAAGGGGGGAGAGAACTCCATTCCTCAGTGCAAATAGTAACAAACTAACTGGACGTGGTTTCGGAGTGAAGAGAGTCTTGTCAAATTATCTTGGCTGTGAAGCAAAGACAAAGAATTCTGGAAATGCCACTTCTAACAAGAGTTCTGATCACACCATTCAAAGTCCAGAACTATATCTTCAAGCCGGAAAAGGTCTACGATCAATAGACCGTTGATTGTGGAACTAAAGTTAAGAATATTAGGAATGAATAGAGCAAAATGATAGATACTTCTGCTGGACTATATTGTATTATCCCCTTTTTTTACATTATAGTTTGTTTACACTTCCATGCTTGTGTGATGTAATGTGCACACTTTCTGTTTGTTCCCTTGAGGAGCAGCACTCTTATCATAATTTATAACTAAGATAAATTTTTATCAACAGCTTTGTTGCACTGAAATAGGTATAATCTATATCTATCTGCTCTAATAATATTACCGGAAAGAATAATCTTCCAAGCGGACAGAGAACTAAATTTTCATTAGATTCATTCCTAAGCTTGCTTTGTTGCAGCAAGATAATCAGTCCGAGGGTGCTGGAGAGAAGAGAAAGCGGTAAAAACCTCTCGCATAAACTCCTTAACTCGAACTTTGCGAGATGATGAAGGCTCTGTTTTTTCTTAGTTACATAAGAAGGCATGAAAAGAGCTCCAATGTACTTGTGACTGTCACAGCCTACGTAACGTCCTACATGTATTATGACACGTAGGACACATGTGTATACTTGTTCATTTTTATACAAGTTTAAGTGTTTATTTGTGCACACCCAAAGTTTGGGGACATAGATGTCAGCTAAAGTCAAGTTAAAAGAATATTATGTATTATGCCTATTTTCTTTTTATCAGACTTGCTATTTTCATTAAAAAAATTGGTCTATGCCTTCCTCTAACTACTTGTAAAAAGACTATCGTCAATAAGAATACGGTTTATTCAGTTTTATGTACTTGAATTTAGAATTATTCATTTATAATTATAGTATTATTGTAAGTAATTATTCAATTTTATGTACTTGAATTTAGAATTATTCATTTATAATTATAGTATTATTGTAAGTAAACTTCGATCATCATACATGAAATCAATTCTTGTCTCATGTATATCTATTTATATCTATATATATTACTTTTAAAAGCATAAAGATCGTTAGAAATGTTGATTGACCATTTTGTTTTTATGAAAAGACTTTAGAATAGAAAAATTTGCATTTACTATTTTCCTCAAATTACTATTTAATTATCTTTATAATATTTAAAATTAAGAAGCTCTAAAGTAAATGATAAGAGGAAAATATATATTAAAAATTAAGGAATCTTAGAGTATATGATAAAAGTCATTAGGAGAATTAATTATTAAAAAGTTCTAAGATATATGGTAATGGAAAAATATATTTTAAATGAAGTGTATCAAACAGTATACAAAGCAAAATATAAACACATTAAATAAAAATTAGGAATTTTGTTATTATAACATACACGGATGACCTGAGATCGATCCCTCTCAATGCTTTCTGAGTCGAGCATGTCGCATAGGGCTTGCCTAGTGCGGTTTATATCCTGTGTGGTTTGCAAACTATTACACAGTGAGGGGTTTACCCAGTGCACACAAAGTGCTCACCACACCCGAAGGACAAAGATTGTGACAGAGGTTGTAGCGATTGCAGGTTATCCTCGGGTTCCAAAAATTATTTGGCATAAAACTCCACCTTTTTTGGGTGGGTATTAAATAGTTTTAGAAAATTTATGATAGTAATATAACATAGACTAAAATTTGGCATAAAATAGTCCGCTTCAAATAAATATTTTAAAAATATTTGGCATTGTATTTGCCAAATATTGAGACCTTTTATGATATTATTACAAGTAAAAAAACTATTCATGACACACTAATTTTGATTAGCTTGTATTAAAGTCCTAAAATATATATTAAAAGAAAAATATATTTTAAACAAGATGCATCACAAATGATAGCAAGTAAAATAAAATCATGTTAGGAAAAAAAGAGGAATTTTATCATCACAACGTAGCCTAAAACTTGGCATAAAAAGCTCACTTTTTTTTTTTGGTTATATAATAACTCAAATACATTTTTTCTTTTTAGGAATTCTTTTACCACAATATAACATGAGCTAAAATTTGGCATAAAATAATATACATTTTATTTTTAGGAATTTTTTTGACCACAATATAACATGAACTAAAATTTGGCAAATAAACTAAGGTATCTTTTATGTTATTGTCACATCACTTTTTAGTTATTATAAAAATACACCAAGGTAGATTACAACTTAAATATTCAAAAGGATTGTCATGTGTGAATCTTTTTTGGGATAATTTTTGGGGATAGAGATCCACCTAGTTTGTAGGAGGAAATAAAAAAAAATTGAAAAACTATATAGTATGAAATAACTTATTTCCTAACCATGATTAGTTTTCAAGTTTATGTTAATCACATCCAAATCATTGATTTCAAAATAGTACTTTTATCTGATCTTATCCAAATAAAAACTTTGTGAAAAATGAGAAAAATAAAAGAAAACGGTGAGGAGTCAAATTTATTAATTTGATTCAGTCTGCATCATATAATACTATTTTCTGTCTCAAATTATTTGTCTTGTTTTTTTAATACGTCTCTTGATAAAATATTAATTAGGAAATAGTCGAATTATTCTTAAGATATACTCTTTCTTTGTTGAATATTTATTTTATTATGTGTCATTTGTACATAATTGAGGTATTTATATTCTTTAAGAACAATTATAACTAATATTATCATAAATTTTTAAAATGAAAAATAAATTAAAATAATTATTTTTAAAATCACGATGGATACTTTAAGACGGCAAGGCTATTGTCTAATGAATTGAAGAAGTTAAATAACTCATTACTCTGAAATAGAGTATATTTACACCAACTGCCGCAAAAAAGGACTACCCATAAATAAATATCAAAATCATGCTATTTTACTTCTTTTTCCCGTCATTAATACTCCTTCGGAGTGGCGGAACCAAAATTTTTAATAAATGGATTCAATATCTGAGAAGTAAGCACACGAACTAGTGAAAGGAGGTTTGACATCTATTATACATACCTAAAAAATAATTTTAACCATATATAAATACTAATATTTTCCGCCGAGGGGGTTCTAATTATATGTTGCCTCCGCCCCTGCTCCTTCGATCCCATAGATGATCATATTATTAAAAATATTTATCTCATATAATGTGATTACTTACTAAATTAGGATAATATTAATTATTTTTCTCATTTTACCCCTATAATTAATATGGCCTCTGGAAGTTTAAACAAAATTTAAAAATATACGATTTTTTTTCTCTAGAGGCTAATTAGTATGAACTAAGGATAAAATAGTAAAGTTAATGATTTCTTAATCACTGTATAAAATTGAACGTGTCCATTTAATATGAGAATGAGAGAGTAAAGTTATTCACTCTATTAATGATTTCTTAATCACGACGTAAAATAGAAAGTACCCATATAATATGAGACGAAGAGAGTAGGAAAGTAGAATGACTTTACAATGGGGCAACGACAACTATCTCATTGTCGTAATTTATGTTTGGTTATATTTTTACCTTCTTAAATTTCAAATCAAATTACGCTAAACAAATTGATACGAAATAAATAATTTTAAAAATTTGGCTAAATAGATACGTACCCACCTATCTAATACGTTGACCTTATAAGTAGCTATATACAGATTCGGATCTGCATAATTTAATTTTCAAATAGACGTTGAGGCCAACTAATGCACGCAAAACCACTATACATGCCATGTGCTTAGATATTTTATTTTATTTTAATTATCTCTCTTGTTATATTTAACATTTCTCTTATTCTTTCATTCTATATATCTTCATTTGTTTCATTAAAAAAAATTCTTATATAAGTTGCATTCTTTAAAGTTCGAACACTCTTAGCTAAATTTCTGACTACGCGATTGAAGACGAGTTAGCTAGTATTGTAGCTCCAACATTGATTTTTTCGATTGATTTTATGGCGAATACAATGGCTGCAGCGCAAATTTTTGGTATTAGCAGAGTGAGGCAGCATCAAGCAGCACCAACTTTGTAAGTTGTACCTTCAATGTGTTAATGCAAAATATTTCGGTATAATTCAGTAGCTTTGGATCGATCTGTTAAGATATATTGCGTTACTAAAAGTTTTTAAAATTCATAAACTCAAAATCCTACTGGTGATTACTGATATTGTTGAATGGAAATGAGTTCTCCTTGTACAGTGCTAAATATTTTATTTTTGAATTTTGTCGTTTTAAATGGTTGATTATAAGTAGAGGTTGCAAAATCAGGACATGACATTATAACCCGCTCAATCTGCTTAAGTTTGGGTTAATTATTGATCTGTTTTATTTTGTAGATCAACTCATTTCATCTCTTCAAAATTTGGACTCATATAAAACCCTAATTGATGTTGAGAAATTTTATCAAAATATTTTCTTTTTTTTATTTGAAATTTCATAATAAAGAAATATTATAATAACACAATTAAACTTAGTAATAGTTGGGTCGATTGAGTTTTGACTCGCTTAGTAGCTAAGTGATTTTTTGGACGGATCAATAACCTGTTTATTTATTAATTCAATCTGTTGTAAAAGTCTCCAAAATTTAATTCAACACGCCCATTTGACACCTGTGACAATAACTCAATTAAGAATTTTGTGATAGATATGATATATTTGGTACATATATTACTTTGTCTAAATAGTTAAATCAATTCTCTCATGGAAAATTCAACAGGATAATGTGTTCCAATACTGCTAAAGGTGCAGAGGAGTTTTCAAGGTAATGTGTTTAATTTTTGTTTGATAAACAGTTTATTTTGTAAATTAGGATTCTTAATTAATGTGGATATCTGATTTTGATGCTTCATTTGTACAACTTAGATAATTAAATGAGGATAGTTTATGTTGATGAGGATTAATTAACTGTTATTAGATATGTGTTTCAACTTTGCATCAGAAGATGAAGTCAGACAAATCTAGTGATAGTAGTAGATACTCCCTCCATTTCAATTTGATTGTCGTGTTTTGGCTCGACACGGAGTTTAAAAAAGTAAAGAAGACTTTTTGAATTTTGTGGTCTTAAAGTAAAGATACGCAAGATGTATCAAAATGTCTTTTAGAAAGTTGAAATGAAAGAGTTGCCAAAAAAAGGGAAACAAACATTCATTTTTGAAACGGACTAAAAAGGAAAATATGACAAACAAATTGAAACAGGAGTATCTGTGTTTCTCAGACTCTTCAAAAATATTGACAAGTGCATATCAAATCCTCCAAAAGTAATGCATTTTTAGAGTATCCAATGCGAGTGCGGCTACATTTATGGAGAATATGATCAACATAGGCAGCCACAAGCAAGATAGTGAAAACTGAAATAGAACCCTTACTAGCCTAGAAGAGTGTCAAGTCCTTCACATTGATCAACCCTCATCAACTCGATCGCCCTCCATCAGGGGCGGGCGACACATATATATATACTCCTCATAGGGACTTAAGAATGTTCACTGATGTGTTCACCACCATCAAAGAGCTGCGAAAGTCCAACTTCAATACGATATTCTGTCATAGTCCAAGCCTATTGCTGTATTGCCGGTTTTCTCCTAACAGACCTTATAGATTTGTGCTTTGGACTACATTATCGATCCCAAAAGCACGTACTATGTGAATTCGTTCTCTATCTTGTCTCAAAATTATGTTAGATTGTTGTCACAGAACTACTTACTTCCCCGTTTATCTTATGTACAGATTAGTTAACACGGGCTGCAAACTAGTAGGATGCGGTTCTGCAGTACCAAGCCTGAGAGTCACCAATAATGATCTTGCAAAATTTATTGATACTAATGATGAATGGATATCCACTCGGACAGGGATACGTAATCGTAGAGTTCTTTCAGGTGAATCTTGCATTGATCTTGATACATACTAACCTACTACATGTTGTTGTGTTCTGTTCTTTGACAAAGAACTAACAGTAACATGATGTGTTAATTACTAGTACTGTATTATTGGATGTGTATGGAAAATAATACGAAACATTTTCGTATGTTAATGCTACAAGGTAGTGATCTGATATACGCTTTTACAGGCAAAGAGAATTTAACGGATTTGGCTATAGAGGCTGCGCAGAAAGCTCTTGAGATGGCAGAAGTTGATCCTAAAGATGTTGATCTAATTTTGATGTGTTCTTCATCTGGAGATGACCGTTTTGGCAGTGCTCCGGTGGTATGACTTTGTAGAGTAGTAGCATTTCTCTGCATATTAGAGCAACATAATTTACCAATTTATACTTTTAATTGTCTTGGTTCATGTGTTTGCTAGGATAATAGCTGATATCCCCCCTTAACGAGTTAATGTGACTAGTTACACTTTTAATTGTCTTGGTTCAATTTCTCCGGTTTACTAGTTACACTTACTAGCTTGACATGTTGTTGTACTTGGACTTGCTATGACGCTTGGACTCTTTTAGAATGTCGATAGACATGTGTTGGATCCTCCAGAAGTAATGCATTTCTTATTAGGATCCGAACAGATGCAACAACATTCTTGAAGAGTCCGAGCAACATAGCTGACTTGTCTTTGGAAAAAATATTTTGTTGAATCTTTTAAGTTATTATAGCTTCTCTGTTCTTAGATCCAAAAAGCACTGGGCTGCAAACACAATCCATTGGCTTTCGATATTACAGCTGCTTGTAGCGGGTTCTTATTGGGTTTGTTTTCTGCTTCTTGCTACATCAAAGGTAGAATCTTCTAAACTTTTCCTTAATTATGAAATTTTTGTGAACTGTATAGTCATTCTTTACATGATATACTATGTATTAATAGTCGAATATTGTAGCTAATGATGCTCTTTACCGTCAAACCTCTCTATAGCAACATCCTTTTTCTGGATATTTTTTGGTTGTTATAGCGAAATGTTGTTATAGAGAACATATAATATAACATAATATGAAAAATCAGTTCCAAAGAAAACTTGGTTGTTATAGTGAAATGTTATTATAAAGAATGACTGTTATAAAGGATATGCTCTATTGATATTATATTTTTGTTCCTATTGCAGCTGGTGGTTTTAAGAATGTCCTTGTAGTTGGGGCTGATGCTGTTTCTCGTTTAGTTGATTGGACGGATAGAGGTTCTTGTATTCTCTTTGGTGATGCCGCTGGTGCTGTACTTGTGCAGGTATCGATAAAGGAGAGTTTAGAACTATCTGAAAGAAAAATTCCATTAGTTGATGAATGTTTTTTTATATTTTTCCTGACATTCAGTATTACTGTGAAGTTCATGCTCATTCTTTTGTTCGGGGTAGATAGGAGTTAGTCACCGGACATTTTTAAAGTGTGATATAGCAGCCTGTAGGCATGAGATGTGCCTTGTGTGTTTTTGTGGTAGGTGGGGGTTCCCCGGACATAGAGGTAGTGGACGTTTAGTCCATGGTCCACTGGATGGTCGGTGCAAAGCCAGAAATTGTAACACATTGATTCCATTACTATCATTTCGATGGACTCAGAGTCTTTCATGTAAAGTCTGAAGTCTGAAAAATGATCAAACTTACAACCAGTTTTACCAACATATCTATATCTCAAAATTCACATATCCATGTTTCTTTTAGGCCTGTGATATCGGAGAAGATGGTTTGTTTGGTTTCGACTTGCATAGTGATGGTGATGGTAAAAGGTACGTTACGTCTATTCATCATACGAGGAATTTCATTACTGTGTCCTCATCTTCGGATTGGCACTAACTACTGGTTTAAATTTCCATTGTCAGACACTTGATTTCTACTTTCAAAGAGAATGAAACAGATGATGCATCAAGTGAAAATCCTTCCATGACTAGTTTTCCGCCCAAGTGTTCCTCTTATTCCTACCTCCAGATGAATGGCAGAGAGATTTTCAAGTTTGCTGTTCGCGTAGTACCTCAATCAATCGAAGCAGCTTTAGAGAAAGCAGGTTTAGCTGGCTCTAATAATTTCGATTGGTTGCTCCTTCATCAGGTATAATTTTCTCAGATAATACAATATTATGTCAATCATGTGAAAAATCATTTACACCTCCTAACTTTGCTTTAAAAATCGAACTCCCCTTCAACTATGAACAATAGCCCGACATTGATTACCATATACCACCGTTGGTGGTATGACTAATGACTGTTCCATAGAACTTACTTTCACTTTCGTAGACATCCTTCTATCAACATAACACTCCGGTAGCACTTGTTCTCAGTATTCTCTTGAAACAACGAGCCTAGATATATACCTACATTGTTTGTGTTTTAGATCTCAACTTCGTTACATTCATGAGTAAACTTGCTATACATGTATTCAGTCTTACTTCTACTTTACGCACAGGCAAACCAAAGGATTATAGATGGTGTGGCAACTCGGTTAGAGGTGCCATCAGAGCGTGTGATATCAAATGTGGCAAATTATGGGAATACTAGTGCTGCATCGATTCCCTTAGCGTTGGATGAAGCTGTTCGGGGCGGGAAGGTGCAGCCAGGCCATGTCATTGCTGCTGCTGGATTTGGAGCTGGCCTTACATGGGCTTCTGCAATATTCAGATGGGGATGAATGCTGCTTTGAGTAAAAAAGTTATCCGTATCGAGTGTTTATATCTACACTCCAATGTTAGATACAGGAGCAGAAACAAACATGTGTAAACATAATTGTCTACCAGACGAAAAATGGGAGAAACTAAAAACACCTATAGTAGTCACAGGATTTAACAATGAAGGAAGTATGATTACATATAAAGCAAAAAATATAAAATTACAAATATGGGATAAAATATTAACTATAGAAGACATATATAGTTATGAATTCATAAATAAAGATAAGCTTTTAGGAATGCCATTTTTAGAAAAACTATATCCCCGCGTAATAACAAAAACACATTGGTGGTTTACTACACCCTGTAAACAAAAAGTAGGAGCAAAAAGAGTAAATAACAAAAATAGAAAAAATACACCATGGATTAAGGGAAGTGAAAAAATCACCCAAAAATTAGAAAACGTTAAAGAAAGTACCCACAATATAGAATTAATAATATTTTCAATAGATAAATTAAAAATAATTCAAGAAAAATTAGATATGTTATATAACGAAGATCCCTTAAAAGGATGGGAAAAACACAAAACAAAAGTAAAAATTGAACTAATTGATGAAAATAGTATAATAACTCAAAAACCATTGAAATATAATTTTGAGGATCTAAAAGAATTTAAAATGCATATAAAAGAATTATTAGAAAACAAATATATTCAAGAAAGTAATAGTAAACATACAAGTCCAGCATTCATAGTAAACAAACATAGCGAACAAAAAAGAGGAAAAAGCCGTATGGTTATTGACTACAGAAACCTAAATGCAAAAACAAAAACATATAATTATCCTATACCAAACAAAGTATTAAAAGTAAGACAAATACAAGGGTATAATTATTTCAGCAAATTTGATTGTAAATCAGGATTTTATCATCTTAAGTTAGAAGAAGAATCTAAAAAGTTGACAGCTTTCACAGT